>WEIS01085304.1:0-10717 GCA_013389965.1 Todus mexicanus
GGTTAGAAGGGATCTTAAAGATCCCCCAGCCCAACCCCTCTGAGCCAGTTCAGTGACATTCGGGCAGAATTTGGGCAGTATCACCTCGTAGGGCAGTTCTTCAGGAGAGAAGGTGTTTAAATTCTCCAGCAAATTAAAAATGGGCCCCAGGTGACCGACACCTGGCTCCGGCAGTGCCCACGTTCCTCGGAGTTCTTCTGCCCCTTTCCCACGCTCACAGACGAGAGCGGCGCTCGGCCTCGGCTGTGCCACGCACGCAGACATACGCATCGCTGCAGCACCAGCGACGTCGTCGGGGCAGGAAGGGGAACCACGGTCCCAGTTACTCACGTCACAAGTTGTTCACACCACAGAGAGGTTTCTCCCAGGCAGAAATAAAGCCCAGCTCAGGGGCATCAAACCCCCACTCCCCGTGCAATCATCCCTCCTTTTTCTCTCCCTGGTTTGAGGACAAGCCCCCTCAGGCTCGGCTTTGGGGGCTGCCTGCCCACCCGTCAGGCTGAGGTTTACGGACACCTCCGGGTGCCCGTCCAGGAGATTCAGCCACCAGGCAGCAGCCGCCGCCTCCACAGCACCCTCTGCAAAGGCTCCCTTTGAGCTTTGGCCTCTTCTCACATCTGCCAACCGCCCCTTGGCAGAGGGGGGCATCCCATCCCGCTGCACTGGGATATCTATACGTGCCCCAGCAGAGCCGTTCCCATCCTCTCAGCCACAGGGATCACATGAGAAACCCGCCCAGACACCACCACCTGCTCCGCCAAACCAGGAGTTGTAAATCCCAGCAACTTCTCGGGGCTTTATCGCCTTGTCTAAGGTCAGCAGCCGCTGCCCTGTGGACGGTTCCCCAGGCAGAGCCGTATCCCTGCACCGCTGGGGCCGGCAGCGGCGGCAGATGATGTAATGCTGCGCTTGCACCGTGTTGATGCAACGCTCGGCGGCAGCCAGCCAGGGCAGAAATGTGACAGTGCTGCCTTCTGGTTTGCCCCAAAAAGGAAATACAAGCTCCTTTAGGTGAATCATGGGCAACGACACGAACGACAGGGTGGTGCAGACCCGCAGCAGCAAGTGTCAGGAAAGGAAATACGCGGTGCTAGTTTCACCAACTTCCACATTCCCGGTTCTCTTACTTCCAAGAAATCCAGGTGCTGTCACACGCTGCGTCTCTCCCCTTCCTAATGCTCCCCTTCCCCACCCTTAACAAACATCTGCACACCTTGTCCTGGGTAATAAGACAATCTTAAGAGTCTTTTCCAGCCTAGGAAATTCTGACCTTCTCTAACACCTTGGTCAGGCTCCACTCAAGTTTTGGGGTGGTTTTTTTTACCCACTTCAATGCAAGAAAAGGCAGCAAAACCCAAGCGCCTCATTTGCTGAATCGGGCTGTGCACAAACTCAAGCCCTCGGCCCAAACACTGGGACATTTGCCAAGCTGTGCACACGCAAAGCGCCCTCCTTCCCTCCCAGGTACCAGCTCAGGAAAGCAAATACATCCATTTTAATAACTTGTTATACTAATTCCATTAATATATTCAACACGCTTCCTCCGGCAGCAGCCCCGTAAGCTGTGCCACAAACTGTACCACAAGCTGCACCTCAGCTCTCCAGCTCCAAAACCAGACTTGGGGGGCATTTTTTTTTCCCAAACAAGTAAAGCAGAAAAAAAAAGAGGTGTTTTTTTTAGCTTGGCCGGATTAAGGGCAAGGGCTGCCAGGGCTGGGGGGGTTGCCAAGGCCAGAAGGGGCCGTGCTGGCGGCGTGCTCGGGGCGTGCTCCAGCCCAACCCCTCCGCCCCGCCTGCCCCGGCCACGATATAAGGCAGGGGAGAAGAGAAGCGGCAGCAGCTGCCGAGCTGAGCCGAGCCAAGCTTAGCTGAGCTTAACCCGGAGCCCACCCCGGCCCTGCAGCGCTCACAGCCCCCTCCCTGGCCCCGCAGCAGCCACCACTACCTCGGGGTAAGAAGGAAGAAGCGATGGGGATGTGGGGATGCCTGGGGGGGATGCTTGCGGGGGATGCTCAGGGAGGATGCTCGGGGGGATGCGGGGATGTGCCGTCGGGGGTCCTGGCTGGGTCCCGGCTGCCAAGGGTCTGCTCGCAGCGAGCAGCTCCTTCCTCCACCAGGCGCTGGGCTGCGCTCAGTGGAGCCTCCAGCAAAAATCAGAAATCCTGGCTGAAAGCAGAGCTTGGGGTGGCTGCGGAGCTTGGATTGCCAAGGGGGCTCTGAGCACCCGCTGGAAAAAGCAGCTGGATTTAACTCACGTGCTTCTCTCTCGCTCTCCTCCTGCAGAACCGACATCACCGACCCTGCTGCGGCGCGATGGAAACCATGCATGAGCTGATCCCCTTCGCCAAGGAGATGCTGAGCCAGAAGCCCAACAGGAAAATGGTCAAGCTGTACATGCTGGGCAGCGTGCTGGCTTTCTTTGGCGTGGTCATCGGGTTGGTGGAGACAGTTTGCAGTCCATTCAGCTCTGCAGGGCGGCTAGAGGACGAGGAGGAGGAGGAGAAGAAGAAGAAACCTGCCCCAAAGCGAGAGCAAAGGCTTCCCCAGAAACAGGAGGATTTGATCTTGGACAAAAGCAAGAAGCCGGTGGCGGTGCAGAGGGCACTGATGACCAGACAGGCCGGCCTCTAAGAGCCCCGCGCCCGGAGAGGTGCCTGCTGAGCAACCAAGCACAACAGACTCTCTGCTGTCCAGTCATACCTGGTGGTGGTTCCAGCGAGAAGAGAGAAGCATCGGCTGAAGGAGGACACCGCAAGTGCGAGACTTGAAAGAAGAGAACGGTTTTATTTGCTGCTGTGCAGCAGTGGGGGACAAAAATACCTATTTGTTGGTATAAAAACGTGCAAGATGCACAGCACGGTTTCTTATTTTTATTACGGACGCATTTTACAACATTTTGCAAGATCAATAAATATTTTATATGGTACCACGAGCTGCGTTTCTTTTCAAAGTGTTCTCTTACTGGCTTCGCTCGCGCCTCTGGCTCCTGTTGGGGGGCAGCTCTGGGACTGAGGGGGCGGCGTTTCTGTGCCTTGAGCGGCTGCTCCCTTCCAAAAGGGGCCAGCCAGGGGGCGGGGGGAGGAGGTGGTGGCATTTGTCTCTGAGGGGTGACAGACACATGCCAGGAGCTGGAGGTGGGGTTGTACTTTACGGGGTTATCTGGGTTTAACGACCCAGATTCGTTTCAATGCCATGGCCACGCGTGCCCAGAACTGGTTAAAATAAACCCAGCTGTCCATCCCCCAGTGATCCTCTAACAGGCGATGGCTGCTGCCCAGACAGAAAATGTTCCTGGGATCCTTCTCAAACCCACCACAGACACCGGATTGTGCAGAGGAACACCGGCCTCCAGTATTGGAGGGGTGTCACCGATGGAAAATCTGAGGCACAGAGAGACACGATGGCAGTGAGCCTGGAGGGAGTGGAAAGAGGGATCCAAGCTTCAGGGCACTGCCAGACTCAGCAGAGGACTTTCACCTGTTTAGAAATCTTTCCTGGCCTTAGTAAGAATCTGTTGCGTTCAGTCCCACATCACGTTAGTCAAACAAAGCCTCCAGACAGCCCCAGCTGAGCAATCCTGACCATGCTATGGAAGGGAGGGAAGGAAAACGGTTCCTGCCAGTCATGACTGGGGCAGAAAATCCTCTTGATCTGCTCAATGGCCGAGGCAGGGCCCGCAGAGCAGGAGGAGGAGCAGGCCCCACACCAGCACCGCAACTGGGAGAGGTACCAGCAAAACGCCACGATGTAGCTAAACACAAAACTGATCTGAACAGGGTACCCTGGGTGAGTCCATCTGGGATGGGCTCCACCGCCTCTGGGTTTGGACCTCAGCTTGTCTTCACGCACGATGCCTCCTCGCTTCACGCCAGCACCCTGCTGCCCACACCTCCTCTCCACAGTTATCCAGTCATGGAGTTTAGGAGCTTAAAGCAAAGAGGTTTGTGGAACAATGAAAATAGCTCCTCCTAAGGCAGCTAACGGGATTAGACAGCTAAACCAGGGGCTGCACCGGCGGTTCTGGAGCCAACTTGGTAAAATCATGGCCTGCAGAAGACAATCTCCTGCCTGCTGACGCAGTGCGAGCTCAGAGGTCATAACCTCCTGCGTATTACCCTGGAAGCTCAGCCTGAGAGGTCAAGCGTTAGCATTTCCACCGCAGGTTGCATCGATACGAGAGGACCAGCTGCCTGCAGAGTGGTGAGCGAGACGTACCACCAACAGCTGATGTTCCCACAATGACAAATTCAGAGAGTGTGGAAGCATTAGTAATTCATTTAACATCACTTTAACTACGGTGAGTGACAGACTTGCCAGACGCAGGAGATTAAGAGGATTCAGCAAACTTCCCTATCTTTAAACCACGGCATGACTCTCCAAACCAGCCTCTTCCCAGCCCCATTTCCCGAGGCTCCTCCCGGCTGTATTTCGACACCAGGCAGACTTGCTTTTAAGACTTTAACCTGCAAGCGTGACATTTCCCCGGTGCATTAAATCCTCAGGAACATTGCAGCTGGCATGAGACCTGGGGAGTGTCTTGTTCCCACCCTGCAAGACCTCTTCAAAGATCTGATTTCAGCTTGGCACCGTCGCCCGGGCTTTCATCATACGGAGATGAAAGGGCCACCTAAAACCCAGCAGCCGTCCCTCACAGGCCAATCGCTTCAAGGGCACGAGCCAAATCTCTTCAGAGAGTCCTCACTCGCTATTTGCAGTTTAGACTCTGGATGTTTCAAGAGCTGCCAGGCTAAAATTAGGGGCCCAGATAAGCATATCAGCCTCTGCCACCCAACACCAAGGGCATCGGGAACGTGGGTAACGGCCAGGACTCCAAGCAGCCACGGTACCAACAATCGGAGATCAAGGCAGCAATTCCCGATTTGGTTACACAGGAAGAAAATAAATTTAGTGCTTAGATACGGCTTAAACATCGCAGCATTGTCACTAAACAGGCCCAAAAGCACACACGGCGTTCCCAGCCCTAGAGCACGGCGCCGGTGGCACATCAGCCTCACGCGGGTGTAACCGAGGGCAGCCCGTTAGAACAGGGATATCCTGCCTAAAGGATCGGATCTGCCCGACTGGTAAAGTGTGCTGGGAGAACTGGGTTTGAGGTAACGGCTCAACTTCTCTAGGATAAAGGAAAGTAAAGGAGGGGAAAGAAAAAGTTAAAAGGAAAATCCTCTGTGCTTAACAACGATTTAATAATGGGTTGAGAAAAGCCAAACCGCTCAAAACAGGAAAAAGCAGCGACATCCTAATTCCTGCCAAGCGCATTTTGAGTCCCTGAGCTACAAGCGCAAACTTGCCCGAGCCCCAGCCCTGCCCCGGAAAGCGCTCCCCCGGCAGCGTGGGGCTGGGGGCATTGCAGGGGCTCTCTAGGTGCTCCCCTCTCCCACTTTGCTGTCAGAACAAGTTTCCTTCACACCTTTGTTTCTTCCAAGCGAGGTCCCAGCAGCACTAACCAAACAACCTCCCCTGCACAGAGCACAACACTGAGCATCCCCCCGTGGAAAACACTCTTCGAATAGATACAGATGTGACCAGCAGCAGGGGATATATCTGGGAAGATTCGGCTGAAGCTGAAGCTCGCCCTTGTCGCTGGGGCTCCCTCCCACCAAGCCAGGGTCGGCCACGCCACCGGGCTCCCCTCTGCCAAGACACGAAGGTTTGGCAGCAGCAGGACCAGGACCAGCTGAGATCAGAAAACACTTCTCCACAGTCGCCTCTTCCTGCCCTGCTCTCCCTTCCCTTGCTCCCCACCCCCAGGAAAAGGTTAAAAACAAGTTCTTAAGTTGCACAGAGCAAAACAAACCCAGAAAAAGCCACGAGTGGGAGCAAAGAGCAGCAGCGCCCTGGAAGGGCGACTGGCAGCCAAGAGCAAACCCGCAGCGGCTGGGAAGCGCGGGCAGATCCGGCTGCTCCGGCCACCCCCAGGGACTGCACCAGCACCCCCCGTGCTGCATCCCCACCGGACACCTGAAACGGCACACACGCAAACTCTCGTTTATAAAAAGTTTAAGTTGTGTCCAAAACATCCAATATTCCAGCCCTTCATCATCAGCTGCTTTGTGTGAAACAAAATCCCCAGGCCAGCCTGCAATCCTCATCAAGGGCCCCAGCGGCGCGGCAGGCACGATGTCTGGCTCGGGACCTGGGACTCTGCTGCTCAGCATCCCGAGGCAGGCGGCTGCTGTGGGCTGCAGAGCAGCGATGCTGCAGGTCCCGCTGAGCATCCCCCCACCCCAGCAGCTCCCGCTCACTCGGCGGTGCCTGACCCACTGCGAGCGATCAGACCCAGGCTGCATCTCCACGGACGGGACCAGCGGGAAGAAGAGAATTCTGCTTAACCACCTGCACTAGGCTGCCTCTGATGTTCTCCAAGTGAAACTTGACGCTGCTCGGCAAAGACACACCTCTTCCAGGGGGTTGTGCAAAATTCTGCATTTTAACATAGCACAGGAAATATGAAAAGAGCCGGGCAGGACCCAAACGGCCCCGCGGGTTAGGCCGAGGCTCGCCAGCTCCAGCGGGGAGCAAATCACGGGGTTTGCTTCCCTTGTCCACCCACCCGCGGCTTTCCAGCGCTCCAGAAGCTGCAGCTCCCTCGCTAACAGGTTTTGGAGGACTGGCATCATCGCTGCTTCCCTCTGGAGCAGCTCTGCAGAGGAGTTTTTTCTTTTTCCTCCCTTCTCTTTCATGATTTCCTGACTCCACAGTGGGATGGGTCAGGTACAAAAGATTCTCATCCCCTTTTTGGGATTGGTTTTGGCCTTCTGGTTTTATTCTGCGAGGGAGACTTTCACACCGGGTAAGTATTAAAAGGGAGTGTCTTTAAAGTATTAAAAGCCACATTTGAGCGTTTTGCATGGAAACCGTACAGAGCTTGGACCAGATCGCGTCCGAGGCTTTGTGCGGTGCCTGATACCGAGAAGTTGTTTTAACAGAGATTTAGAATCAAAGCAAGTAATCTGCAGCAATGCTTCCCAAGGGAGCAGGTGAGGCAGGGGGTCTGAGACCGAGCGAGCTCTGAGCGCCCCGTTTCCCAGCGCGTAGCAAAAGAATTTATCAACACGACTGATAAACGCTGGATTTTAACTTTGGTAGCGTGCTCTTAGTGGATGGTTTTTATTACATAGTACTCAAGGTGTTTAGGAGTTGTGTCCCGACTTGTGGGGGAAAAAAAAATAAATGCTGAGAGCGTCAAGTGCTGTCCCCGTGTTGCTGCGCTCACGAGGAGCTGCAGCTGCTCCTCCGTGCGGCTATTCCCCATCCTGGGGCCAGATGCTTTGCGCTCGCAAGCTCCCTCAGCTTCCAGTTAACCACTTGCTATGAAGGGGGTTAGAGGAATTTTTCGTGTGTGTGCTTGGATAAGTTAAATGCCCGTGCCTTGGCCCCCAGAGATGCTGAAAGGGAAGCGGGTGATCGTGACGGGCGCGAGCACCGGCATCGGGGAGCAGATGGCGTATCACCTGGCGCGGATGGGAGCCCACGTCCTCATCACGGCGCGGACAGAGGCCAAGCTGCAGAAAGTAAACGGCAAGCTGAGCGCTCACACGCGCGTTCAGGGCGGCGCACGCGCAAACCTACGACGGCTGCTCTCACACCGCAGGCACACGTGTGTGAATACACACGCACACGTGTAATTGCCACGGCACAAACAGCAGCCGGGCACCGCTCCACGCGCGGGCGCGGCCACTTGTGCCGTCTGGGGCTCCTGCGAGCGCAGGAATCCCTCTCCTGCAGACACACGCACTGCACGGCTATTTGAACTCGCTTATGTACACAGCTCCCGCGCACGCACACGGGCTCCCTCGGCACACACACCCTCATTCCTCTGCAGTGATCGACGAGCTCCTGCTCACCCTGCACGCAGCGATTCCGGCTGCGCCCATCACAGCCACGCTGCCTTGGGTAACGCGTTTACCACAGGAAACATTTTTCAGGCTCCCTTTGAAGCTTAAAAGGTTCCAAACACACTCCCGAAACTCCAAACCGCTGTTTGAAGGTGGGGACACATCACAGGGAGCACAGATCCACTCATTCGCTACCGTACGCGGCTCCCCGGGGCAGGGAGCGGGGGTTTCTGACCCGCGGTGTTGGTGTGGCAGGTGGTGGAGCGGTGCCTGGAGCTGGGAGCAGCCTCCGCGCGGTACGTCAGCGGCACCATGGAGGACATGGCCTTTGCCGCGCACGTGGTGAAGGAGGCAGAGACCCTGCTGGGTACGTTTACAACCCGCTCTCCACAACCAGCAGCAGAGCGCTGCACCTCGCCTCGGCCAGGCTGCTTTCTGCACAGAGAGATGGATGGGATGGGAGAGATCTGGCCCCAATTCCACGCGCTGCAGCCCCGCTGCTCCGCCCAGCTTCACGGCTGCAGCTCAAACTGAACTGTGCTCTCGATTTCAGCCCCGTGCCCTCATGACATCCCCATCCTGGGTTTCATCACCCCGGCTACTGCGGTCTGAAACCACCCACCAGGCCCGGAGCTATTGCGGTCACGGGTCAGGGCTGCGGAAATGCAGCATTTCAGCTCTGTGGGGAGCAATCCCTCTCCCATCACAAGGCCCACAGACACCCGAAGGGTGATCTCCCTTGTGCCACGGTATTTCTATTCTGGATCAGGAAAAAAAAAAAATTAAATAAAACAATCAGAACAAAACTTTCCCTGGCAGCCACCATCTGGACTATATCATGAACCCAGAGGTGACAGGTCACAGCTCTGACCCAAAAACCCCATTTCTTTCGATTACATCTCTGCTGCTCCCAGGAGAAGCGCTGCTTTGCGGGTTGCTGCCCTCTCCCACCCAGCACTAACCCTGCTCCTCCGCTTGCAGGAGGCCTCGATATGCTGATTCTTAATCACGTCGGTGAGTCGTACTTCGGTTATTTCAACGGGGACGTCGAGCACGTACGAAAGCTCCTGGAGATCAACTTCCTCAGCTACGTGGCGATGACCACGTCTGCCCTGCCCATGCTGAAGAAGAGCGAGGGCAGCATCGTGGTGGTCTCATCCATGGCAGGTGAGTGTGGAGCGAGGTGGGTGACACGAGACTCAGTCCAGAGACACCGTTTTCAGAAGCAGCACGCAGACACCAGGCATCCTAGAGGAGCCGTAACTGCTTAATGCACTCAGAGAAACCCCAAACCCAACCCCAAATCCAGATATCTTTGTATTTTCTCGATGAAATTTGTCCTCTGATGCAACCCCACCGCCCCAGCTTGCTTCTTAACCAGCCCTGTAACTAAACCCCACGCCCTGATGTCAGGTTCATTAGAGCAGCAGAGCGCACATACCCCCAGTTTTATGGGGAAAGGTGGAAATACGGTAATTTCTCACTGCGCTGGTTCTGTGACTGGTCATCTTGGTTTGAAAGGTCGAGTTCCTGCTAATATTTGTAGAGCGAGTTGTTGGCTCACTCTATTCACAAAAAAAACCATGACTCTTACAAATTTCTGTTAAGTCAGGAAACCAAATTACTACCAGATGTCCCCCAGCGCAGCCGGTATCGCAGTCGGCCTGCGGGTGAGCAGCTCAGCTCAGCATCCAGAGAAGAGAGTTTCAACTTTGCCCCATCCCTCCGGCCGGAGGGTGTCATAGTTACCGTGGGCTGCTCATGCCCTGAGCAGAGACATGAGCAATGGGGTTTACCTTAAGGCCTTAGAAGAGCCGGGAGCTGATGGGAATGCTTGTAACGCCGCTGATCAGGTGCCAGGGTGACATTTCACTGATGGTAAAATCCCTCTGGGACACAGCAGAGGTTTAGGCGGAGCAGCTTTCTGTGCTGTAACAGAACTTCACTCCCCACCCAGGTAAAGTTGGGTTTCCATTTACGGCCCCTTACTCTGCAACTAAGTTCGCCTTGGATGGATTTTTCAGCTCCCTGAGGCAGGAATTCGCCATTCAGAGCATTAACGTTTCCATCACGCTCTGCATCCTCGGCTTCATCGATACCGGTAAGTGCAGAGCTGTGACCCCCAGAGCAGGAGCCGAGCGGTTCCTTGTCCCACCCTTCACTCCCTCCAGCATCAGCTCAGCCCCATCACCTCCACTGCTGCTGCTTCCCCTCCCACCTGGCTGTGTCATAGAACCATTCGGGTTGGAAAAGACCTTTACTATGACGAAGACCAACCATCAACCCTAGCCCAGCCCTAAGCCACGTAGCGCTGGTTCCTGCAAACACCCTCTGCTGGTTGCTCGGGGGATCTGGCCTCTCTTCCACCAAACAACAGCCCCNTTGGGCTCCCTCACGGGACCTGGGATCCCCTGGATTTGGGCTCCCCCTCTCTCTCAGTTCAGGTCTCTGGGGTTTGGGCTCCCCAGGGGCTCAACTCTCCTCTGATGGTTTGGGGTCCCTCATGGGATCTGAGGTCTCCCAGGACTTGGGCTCCCCTGGATTTGGGGTCCCCAAGGGATCAACTTCCCCTCTCATGGTCTGGGCTCTCTCGTGGGATCTGGGTTCCCCCAGGACTTGGGGTCCCCTGGATTTGGGCTCCCTCTCTCTGCCGGTTCATGTCTCCCAGTTCGGGCTCCCTCACGGGATCTGGGCTCCCCTGGATTTGGGCTCCCCGTCTCTCCCGGTTCATGTCTCCGGGGCTCATCTCCCCTGCGCTGTCTCATCTCCCTCGGGGGGTTCGGGTTCCCTCTCCTGGGGGTTCGGGTTCCCTCTCCGGGGGTTGGGGTTCCCCTCTCTCTCCCCTCTCTCTCCCTCTCTCT
>WEIS01085304.1:10855-22097 GCA_013389965.1 Todus mexicanus
CAGCACCGACAGCACCGGCCCGGCCCAGCGCTGAGCAACCGCAACCCCCCCTCCCCCCGGCTCCCGCAGCCCCGGCACCGCGGCCGGGAGCGCTCAGTTCTCGCGCCTGGGTCGGGATTGCCTTGGTAATCATCGCGTCTGCCAGCCCTGAGTCTGCAATCAGTGCAGTCCCTGCCGTTGCAATTATTGCCACCTCTGCGTTGGCAGTTAATGCCGTCCCTGAGTTTGCAATCCCTGCCACCCCTGCGTTTGCGCTCAATGCCGCCTCTGCCTTTGCGATCGATGCAATCCCTGCAGTTGCAATTACTGCAATCCCTGAGTTTGCAATCCCTGCCACCCCTGAGTTTGCAATCACTGCCATCCCCGAGTTTGCAATTACTGCAATCCCTGTCGTTGCAATTATTGCCACCCCTGCCTTTGCAATCCCTGCCACCCTTGCGTTTGCAATCCCTGCCACCCCTCCACTGCAATCCCTGCCACCCCTGCCTTGGCAATCCCTGCACTTCCAGCTTTCGAATTTATTGCTCCATCTTTGTTACTGCCTTTTTTCATTCTTGCATTAATCGCTGCATCTTTGCTGTTGCGGTTTTACTCTTGCAGTAATTATCGCTTCTTGCTTATTGCATTTTTATTCGTGCGCTAATCGCAGAACCATAGAATTGACAAGGTTGGAAAAGACCGTAGAGATCATCGACTCCAACCTTTTTGCATCTTTGTTACGGCGTTTTAATTCTTGCATTAATTGCTGCGCCTGTGTTACTGCATTTTTATTGCTGTGTTACTGCATCTTGGTTACTGCGGGTTTACTCTTGCATTAATTACGGCATCTTCGTTCTGACCTTTTTATTCATACATTAATTTTTGCATCTTCTTGCATTTTCAGTCATCGCATTAACTGTTGCCTTTTTGTTACTGCCTTTTTAATTCTTGCATTAATCATTGCATTTTTGTTACTTTCTTGCATTTTTAATTTGTGCATTAATCCGCGCATTAATTAACTGCCGCATTAATCGCCGCGATTTCACAATGGCATTTCTTACTGCCTTTTTCATGGTTGCATTTATTCTTGCCCTTTCCCACTGATTTTCCGTTGCATTTGTTACTGCATTTTCATGATTGTGTTTTTATCGTGGTTTTAATTCTCACGCTTCTCGCACTTTTGTCCCTGCGCTTTCAGCTGTTGCACCAATCACTGCACTTTTGTTAAACTGTTTGTCATTGTTGCATTAATCGTTGCATTTTTGCTACTGCGCTTGAGTTTCTTACTTCACTTTTGGTTACTGCGTTTCTAACACTCCCATTTATTATCTCGCTTTTGTTGCATTTTTGTTATGGCACTTGTACCTGTCCTGTTATTGTATTTTTATTACTGCATTTTTTACTACTGAGTTTATTATTACATTTTTAATTGTTACATCTGATATTGTACTTCAAGTTGTTACCTCTATTATTGCATTTTAATTACTGCATTATTACTGCCTCCCCTCAGCGGGGTCAGGGCAGCAGCAAAAAGCATGTCAAGAGGAGCCCGGCACTGCCCCAACACTGCTCCTTCCACATCTTTCTGATCTGATTCCAACATGCACAATGGTATTTGCATCTTAAAATCCCATTTCTGCCCCCAATAGGTCTAGGGTTAGGATTCAGAAAACCAGAGAGCCTACAGCTCCAGGGACACTGGCGCTGCAAGGGGCATGCCAAGGGGAGCCCGGCGCTGCCCCAACATTGCTCCTTCCGCATCTTTCTGATCTGATTGCACCATGCCCCATGACCACAGAACCCCAAAATCCCATTCCCATCAGCATTAGGGCTAGGGTCAGGGTTATGGTTAGGGTTCGGATTCAGAGAACCAGAAAGCCTACAGCTCCAGGGACACTGGCGCTCCAAGGGGCATGCCAAGGGGAGCCCGGCGCGGCCCCAACACTGCTCCTTCCACATCTTTCTGATCTGATTCCAACATGCACAATGGTATTTGCATCTTAAAATCCCATTTCTGCCCCCAATAGGTCTCGGGTTAGGATTCAGAAAACCAGAGAGCCTACAGCTCCCGGGACATTGGTGCTGCAAAGGGCACGCCAAAGGGAGCACGGTGCTGTTCCCTGTCCCAAAACAAAGCTACACGAAATCACTCCGAACCCTTCCACACGATCAGCCACTTTCTGAGGGCGATCGGGAAGTGATATTTCTGTTCTCCCGAAAAGCCAGGAGCTTTTCAGAGCCTTTCCTTGAACGCTCTCCGAAACCACACCTGAACCTCCTGGCAGGGCAAGGGTGCAAAGGGGCAGCCTAAAGTCCAAGGCGCCGCGCTCGGGAGGTTAATGTTTGCTGAATCACAGCAAGCACAAACAAAAAGGTCCAACAGATACAGCGAACTTGCCTGAGATAAGAACCAGCTCAAAACCGGTATCGCTGCTCCCAGCCCTGTTCGCAACACGTCCACCTCCCCATGCTCAGAGCCACGCAGTCTGCCTCGCTCCTGCCCGGACTCGTGCCCAGGGATGGGTCTGCTCGTGAAGGTCTTCATCCCCTTGCTGGGACTGCTGCTGGCCCTGTATTTTTATTCAGCACCCGAGAATTTCGATGAAGGTAAGGCACTGGGAAAAGCAGCCCAGGAGGCTGCTGGCAGGGCGGCGGCGTGTGCCCGCGCGGAGCGGCACGGGCCATTGAGGGGCCTTTGCAAGGGTGTGGGGGGAGAGGGCTGGGAGAAGGCAGTGGTCAGGACACACAGGAGAGCTCACGGGGTTACGCTGCGTCTGCTGGGACACACAGCAAGTTTCTGATCTCGGTCAATGATTTATTCAGGAAACATGTAGTTCCCACTTGAGACATTTAGTCTTTTCATTAGTCAACTCTCGCCATTCCCCCAAAGCCGCCCCCAGAGCCGGCTGGATGCAGAGCCTGAGGCTCACACGTGCTCCCCACCAGGCTGGGGTTAGCAACCAGCCTCCAGCCGGGGTCTGCACGAGCAGGTGGGGCAGAGGAGCCGCAGAGCCGTGAGCTGTGCCAGCTCTGAACCCTGCACCCTCCTCTCCAGAGATGCTCCGGGGCAAGCGGGTGATCGTGACGGGAGCCAGCACCGGCATCGGGGAGCAGATGGCGTATCACCTGGCGCGGATGGAAGCCCACCTCCTGCTGACGGCGCGCACCGAGGCCAAGCTGCAGAAAGTAAATGGCAAGCAGAGCGCGCCGGGCTGGCACAACACATCCGCAGCTCGGCACCAGAGGCGGGCAGAATGCAGATATTCACCCCAGCCATGGCACGGGGGGATAACAGATACCCTGGAGATCCTCCCCCAGCACAAACCTGTTCAAACATGCACACCTCGCTGCACAAGCTGCGTTTGCAACGCTGACAGCTCGGCCTTGCTCCCTGCAGCGTTCAACTCTGATCACCACCAGGAGCACTATTCTGCCCGAGTCCCGGCCTGATCAACCCTTTTCCTTTCTCAGAGCCTGAATTGGTTTTGCGTCCCATATACAAGAGAAGCAAAATTGCACAGTCCCATCCCTATTGCTAAACACTCAATACTTGGCTCAGACGTACCTTGGTTTAACTCCGCCACCAGAAACGTTTCTCTGAGCAGCTCATCTCCTCCCGTGAGGGGAGGAGGGTTTCCAGGGGGACAGGAGGATGCGCTGCCTCTTCTAAGACAGCGACAACCTTTGTGGGACAGAGGGATCCACGGGGGGAAGTCCATCACCGACACTGTTCCCGCTGTCGCCGCAGGTTGTGGAGCGGTGCCTGGAGCTGGGCGCCGCGTCCGCCAGCTACGTGAGCGGCTCCATGGAGGACACCGCGTTCCCCGAGGTGGTGGTGAAGGAGGCTGAGAACACCTGGGGTAGGTGGTGGGGAGCTGCCCCTCCTCACTCCCCAGCGCTCCCCATTTCGGGGCCACCGCAGGCACCGAGAAGCTGCTTTGTCTTGAGATGCCGGTTGCCGAAGGAAAACATTCTCTGCTTCCAGGCGGGCTCGATATGCTCATCCTAAACCACATCGGCTTCAGCTACTTCGAGTACTTCGATGGGAACGTCGAGCACGTACGAAAGCTCCTGGAGATCAACTTCCTCAGCTACGTGGCGATGACCACGTCTGCCCTGCCCATGCTGGAGGAGAGCGAGGGCAGCATCGTGGTCGTCTCGTCCGTCGCAGGTGAGCACACGAGGGGCAAAGCTCTCCCTGCCCCTGCCCCATCCTCTGCAAAGGGTCCCTGCCGCAGCTCTTCTTCAAAAGGCAGAGCAAGGACCGTAAGGCACAGAGCCACCCCGCTGGGAATGATTTATACCCTGGATGCACAATTCAAGTCCTCTGGGGGATTTTTTCCTGTGGCCTGTCCTGCCAATCTCTGCTCCCACTCAGCACCTTCAGGGAGCAGCACCACAGGTTATTTTACACACAGGACCACACGTCACCCGAGCATTTGCTGTGCATATAAGCAGGAATACAGGAGCAGTATCACCCACAACTGAAGGTGCCTCGTGCCAGCCTGTGCCACACGTTACATTTCAAACACTTCTGCATTTCTTTCTTTCTCTCGAGCATCCAGAACAGATTACTCAGGCATCCTAAACCACAGTATCGTAGCTACCGGAAGGACAAGAGGAGTGGAGAGCCGTGCAGCCTGGCGTCTGCCCAGTACACGAGCCCTGACCTTGTGTCTCTGCTCCAGGTAAAACTGGTACCCCATTTGCGGCTCCCTATTCTGCAACTAAGTTCGCCTTACACGGATTCTTCAGCTCCTTGCGACAAGAATTCGTCATGGCCAAGGTCAACGTCTCCATCACACTCTGCGTCCTGGGCTACATCAACACAGGTAAGCTCAGCATCACCGGGGGCCCGTGACTCAGAGCGGTGCCAGACAGAGCCCCTCTCTACTCCCCGGCTGCTTCGCCACTGCCACTGAACCCTCTGCTGCAGTGGAAACGAGACCCCAGCCCTTTAAAAAGCGTGGCCCAAGCTCTTTGACGCTGCTCTCCTCGAAGTGAACCCAGGGGAGGGGAGGATTCCATCCTAGAGTCACTCAGGAGGTGGGAAGGAACAGGACCACTGCCACAATAATTATTGGACGATCCCCAGCTTCGTTCAGTAGGTCCGATCCGCAGCTGTGGGTGTGTTAGAGGGAGCTACAGACACCGTGAGTGAGCTCCAGAGGTGCCTGTGGCAGCCCCTCCACCCAACGCTGCCCTTTCGCTGCCGTCCCCGCAGAGAGTGCAGTGCGAGCCATCTCGCACGTCATCCACGACGCGCCGGCGCCCAAGGAGGAGTGCGCGCTGGAGATCGTCAAGAGCGGGGCGCTGCGCCGGCGGGAGCTCTACTACCCGCCCTGGGTGACCAGAGGCGTGGTCCTCCTCCAGAGCATAGCCCCCGACTCCGCCGACGCCCTCATCAGGAGCAGCTACCACGTGGAAAACATCAGGAGAACGTAGCCGCTGGGGCAGCGAGTGCCTCGGGACACCTTGGGCCTGGCACGAGGGATGGTGGGTGTTAATTCGGCTGCTCGGGTGCCCTTTTCCATGCTACTGGGGCAGCCCCACACTGATCCACCCCGGCAACTGACGATGGGATGCACCAGAAACCTGTAACATGCTGCAAGAAAACGTCCTTTTTAGTGGTGACCTCTCCCAAGTGGCTGTTTCTCTCCCGCGAAGCTCCTGGCAGCAGGATCCGTGTCCTGCTCCCCAGCAGGTTTCCTGCTCCGGGAGCTGTTCCCTCCCCCAAAGCCACCAAGGCCACGGTGCTGAGCGCTGCGGGAGGGGAGCGGAGCCACGGCCCAGAATGAGGATTTGGGCCAAGCAGCATCAACCACCCAAAGCCACAAGAGGGTCTTTGAACCGGGTATTCTTTTGTCATGCATCCCTTCTAGGCTGGTCTTTGTAAAAATAAATCCGACATTATTTTACGAGATCTCTGCTCCTACTTGCGTTCCTTTCCCACGTGCACGGGCGCGGAGCCCTTCTCAGCGCCCAGCTGGTTAAACCGACCTCCCTGCATGATTTGCATTAACGCAGCTTTCACTTCTCTAAAGACCTTAATGAATTTCTGCCGTTCCTGACCTCTCCTCAGCTGCCGATACACACTTTTTTTTTTTCCCCCCCTTTCCAATCTGCGAGAAGCCTTAAAATAATAGCATTACTGTACTGCCCTAAGTCTGGATTTCTCTACCCCAAAGCAGCTCGGGCAGACTCAGCCACCGAGCACCGCCAGGCGCTCTGGTGAACCAGCGCTCAAGCTCCACATGTCTGGGACCGATAAAGGGAGATGGCCCAGAAGATAAGCGCTGGCTCCGCTTAGGGAGAAGCTGGAGACTTCGGGGGTTCCAAGATAAGCCAGACCTCGCCGCAAGCTGGGCCCCTGCGCCCCGCGGCCGGGCTGCGAGCGGAGACAGGAACCGGGGCTCGGCCGCCGCTGCAACGTTTCCTGTTTCACAGAGCGAGAAAAAGAGCGAGAGCGGCGAAATGAGGCGGTTGGCACGAAGGTGGCAGTTGCAGCGTGTCCGCGCCCGATAATCCCCTGCTCACCCCGCTCCTCGGCGGCGGTCGAGGGGTAGGACGGGACCCCAGGGGCAGGTAAGTGCCCGCAGCACCGGGGCGGGTGCGGGATGGAGGGGAGCGGAGGCTGCCGCGCTACAGGCGGCAACGTGCACCTTCTGTCCTCTTGTTTCACCCCGATTTCAGCCGACACGATTGACGCGGGGAGGCTGTAACATGAACCAGCAAGAAGCACATTCTTTTTTTTGTTGTTGTTTCCCTTGAAGCGAGAAGTGTAACAGCTTGGAAAGCGGAGATAAAGGACATGTCTGTTAATTAGGGAGAGTAATTTGGGGTAACAGGAGGAGGAAACAGAGCATTAGCTTGTCAAGAAGGCCTCAACGGTTTGCCCAGCTTGGGGTGAGTAATGGACCGTGCATTTCTTTAAGGTTTACGGTGCTTTAAGACACATTTTCGGTGAACTGAGACTGCTCAAGAGCCGCTCTTGGGTTGTGCCGTGCCGGGCTGGGCAGCCCAGGGGCAGCACCAGCGGGAGAGAGGCTGAGCTGGGTGAGCAGGGACCAAGCAGAACATCCAAGGTGCAGATCGAACATGCAATCGAGCCACTTCTAAAATGAAGAAAAATTAACTGAAAAACGCTTTTAAAGCATCCCGAAGAGTTGGGAGCAGTCTGGCTGTAGCTAGGCAGGGTTGTGGTGTGCTTGCCCAGCCTGCTCAGCCTCTTACACTCCCCAACTCCTCCAGCTGTATCAGGAAGAAACACCCGAGCAGTGAAATCCTGCTGGGACCCCTCAGTAAATTTAAGCTAGAATTAGAGGTGCTTAAGAAGGACAGCGGGAAGAATGATGGAGCGGAATTTAATGCAGGCTAAAAAGCAGGGAAGTGTTCTACATCTATATGGGGTTTTCCTTGTTCCCATTTTTTTTTCCATTAGACTCAACAACTTCCTAATTGCTTGAGGCAGAACGAGACCGATGGAGTTTTGGTGGTTTTGTTTGACGCCGAAGAACATTTAACCTGAATCTTCAGAGTCTAATGTTATTTCCCCCCTTCTTTCCTACATTACCATGAGAAAAGCCCCACACCAGACATGGCCACAGCAGCTCCCAGGCTGAGCCACCCAGGGCTGGGCACCTTCTGAGCAACGTGCCCGGGGTGGACGAGTCTCTTCACTGGCAACAGGACAGAGGAGATGGACACAGCTCGAGGGGAGGAAGGAAGAGAAGCAATTGTGGGTGGTTATTGCTCAGTGTTCTCTGAGAGAGAGAGGCCCAAATACACACGACAGGACCAAAGCCCTGTAAAAAACAATGTAACAGTGGCTTGAAATTCTGTTCCTCACATCCCCTTGGTCAGCACCCACCCGACAGAGAGGCAAGAACAGCACAGTGTGTTTTACACAGCCAACACATACAAGCTCAGGGACTACAGATTTCTCCTGCATCCATTACCTGAGGACTCCAGAATCAGTCTGATACCTCACATACGTTTAATCACAGAAATAATCAGGTTTCACTCAAACCGTGCCTTTTCCCTTGGGTTTCAGCAGCACGGAGGACCCCAGAGCAGCCAGGGCGGCCGCAGACCGGCAGAGCGGCGCCCAGCATGATCAGCCAGCCCGAGAAGGCTCGGCCGCGGCACAGGCGGCTGAGCGAGAGCTACGATGAGAAGTGCGAGCGGCGACACGAGACGCGGGAGACCCTGCGACGGAGGAACAACGTGACGAGCTGCCGCCACCTCGGGAGGGGAGCGGAGGAGCCGTCGCAGAGCCCTCGGCAAAGGGAGTTCCTGCGGAGGAGAAACCTGGTGAGCGATGCTGGAAGGACACCGCTGGGACAGGAGCCCGAAGGACACGTGCCCCTGGACCCCTTCTCACGGGTGGATCCCAGACAGCCCATTCTCCTCCAGGTAACCTCTGCCCCCGGAGCACAGCTCAGCGCTCGGCTTGCTCCAGCTACCGCCCTCTAAAGCACCCCCAGCCTGTCCACCCATCCTAACAGCATCAGGATCCAAGTCAAAGTACAGCCGAAAAAGTGAGAATGCACAAAAACGTGCATTTCCTTATGAACTGCAGACTCAGGCAGGGGTTAACCCTGTCGCTTCCCTCCCGGCGTGTTCCTCTCCTGCTTCCCAAACCCTGAACCAGACAGAGATCTTCAAGTACAGGAGGGTGCAGAGCAATGACCTGCCTCCTGCTGCTGTTTGCTTCACAAGGTTTAATCACCTGCTTGACGGCAGGAATCTGGAACAAGCTTTTACACGCACACAGCCCGAGCCTCCCTCTCTCTGCACGGGGCAGGAGGGTGATGGGGTGAGCACTCTGCTCCCCCAGCCCCAGGGGGAAGCTAGAGCAGAGCAGCTGCACCCACAGCAGCAGATCCCTGGGGATTTGCCCCGGTTTCTTGGCACATCCCTGACGCCCTTCACCAGGTCACCGCAGGTACAAAGCCCGACCCAGCCACAGCCCCTTCGCCTCCGTTCCTCACAGCCCGTTTTGGAGAGATGGCGACTCAAAGCTGCCTTCTCTTTCCAGCACCCGTGGAGCTGCCCCGCGTTCCCCAGCACCCGCTCCCCGCTCAGCCTCAGCATCCCCCTGAGCATTGTGGCAGGAGCCGTGCCCAGGCGAGGTGCCTCTGTGAACACCCAAGGTAGGTGCCCAGCGTTCGGGGTTCCCAGCACAGCAGCAGCCGCGGCATTGCCTTCGCACCTCCAGGTCTCCATCGAGTGGTTTGGGATCCGGGCTGGTAGCTCCGCTCTAGCCAAGTTTTACCACCTCCCTCTGAGTTTCCCCTGCAGACTGCAGGTGTTAAGAGTGTTTTTCCTGCAGAGGGATAAAGCAGCTCAGCCCATGGTGCTGCTGAGCAGACGCTCTGCTCTACATCTTCCCTGTAAATGCTCCGGATACCCAGGAGCCTGGGGGATATCTTCAGTCTTCAGGATTATTGAACCTTTATCTCTCTGTCCATCTGAGCAGGACCCCTCTTTGCCTCGTCCCTGTCGAGCTGTGCCACTGGCCGCTGGCTGTTTAAACCTCTGCTCTCCATCTTACAAGCGACACCAGCTCCAAGAATGGAGATGGGCCCCTGAGCAGAAAAACATCACAGCCCCTGGGACAGGGGAATCATTCACATCTTTCACTTTGCTTTCACAGGAACCCAGACCCTGGCAAACCCAGGAGTGAAAGACTCGAGCCAGCAGACAGAGTAAGCCCCTGCTCCCGCTTCTCCCTCCCGCCCTGGGAATTCAGATACCCGTGGGGCAGCAGCCTTACACACACTGTACAGATACCAACCCTTGGCAGACCCCCACATTGCACTCACCTCAGTAACGTGCTGTCTTTTTTATTTCAGTTGCGGAATAGCAGTTTTAAATAAGGTAAGCAAAACTTAGATAACCACCACCCTTGAACTCCCGCAAATGCAATCAGTTCCTAAAATTTCTGATCCGGACACTGCCTGCGCTGAATTTCTGTAGTTTCCAAGATGCTGACACCGCTGCGGTAGGAGGAAGGGCACTTCTGTCCCAGGGGAATCTCCGATTCTCCCTCCAACCACCCGGATTTCACACACCTCATGGCAAAGATGCTCTAACTCCAGCGCTGTCAATTACTGCAGAGAATATTTTGCCTTCCCTGGAAAACCCAAACAAACCAACCCCTGTTAACTTCACTTTTATCTCAAAATATTGGGGTTTTGTAGCCAGTTCGTAGCATGTTTATAAACTGAACCAATCCTCTGGTTTTTGAACACTTGCCCTTTCCCTTTTAGGAGATGGTGCAGTTGTCCAACTACCTCAAGGTAGGTACCAAATCCTCTTCAGTACCTGCTGGGAAAGCAGGTTCTGGGCAAGCGCTGAATCCTCCCGAGCAGCAGAAGCTCCTGGGGGGTCCCTGCCAGCTGCAGGGGATCCCCCCCCAGCTCCAGGGGTGTCCCCACTGACCAGCTCTCCCCTTCCCCGCAGGAGGCCCTGCACCGCGAGCTGCTGCTCAAGCAGAAGATGGTGATTCTGCAGGAGCTTTTCTCCACGCTGCTGCAAGCGTCCGAGAAATCCTGGCAGGTACCAGAGAGCTGCAGGCAGCGATTCCCAGGGGGCTGGGGGCAGGTCTGGCCTTGGTAGGACTGGGCTTGAGTGCAGGAGCAAGAGCAACCCCCGGGTCTGCCCTTCTTTCTCGGGGCTAAGCTCTTGCTGAGCTCCAGCCACCCGGGGCTGCTCCTCACCAGGACCCACGGGGACATCCTCCATAGCTCAAACATCATCCTCTGGGCAGCACTGAGCCAGGGCCCTTCTCTTTTTCGCTATCAGGAGGTAAAATTAACGTGATGCATTTTATGCAACACACGAAGTTGTTTCATATAGAATTATGGAATACTAATTTACAGTTCACTGCGCCATTAAAAAAGTGGTTTGCAAGTTCTGTTGGGGCAGAAAAGCGAGTGATTGGGTGAGACGGTATAAAAAAAACCAACCTTGCGTTCTGCGGTTAGAAACTTCCTCCTTCGCTCGCTGCTTCAAATAATACGAGCAGGAAAAAACACCCTGAGACACTCTGCAGGAAACAGCCACGAAACCTCAGATTAGAGCAGGTGGGTGCACTTTGCTTCTTGCTGTCCCTGCTGCGAGGGAGAGACTTTGCTGCTGCCGCCTCTTCCATCCAGCCTCTCGCCAGACTAAAGATTAACTCACCGCTGGCACCGGAGCCAACGGGGCAAACAAAGGAGCTGCTGCCTGCTCGGGGGCAAGGGGCTTCTCCGGGGGG
>WEIS01085309.1:0-21810 GCA_013389965.1 Todus mexicanus
CAGAGATTCTATGATTGTATGAATTCCACTCCCAGTTTAAGAAGTCCCCCTACGGTCAATCCTCAAGGGGTTCTCTACCTATGCGTTAACAGGCTGGGGGATGGATTTACAGCACAACTGTTACTGAGAGGTATCCGCTTTTCCCACTACCAGCTACAGTATAAAGTAACAGCTCAGTGTTCAGGGCCAGCACTGAACTCTGTCACATATCCGATTCCAAAGCTGTCTGTTCATTTCCAAATGACTACACGTTACACTTGTAGGCTGTCACCACTGTTGACTTGACTATTGATAACAAGAACCAAATCCTGCAGGTCTGCCTTGATCTTAAAGGTCTTTTCCAATCTCAGCAATTCTTTTGCCGTGAAAAGAGAAATACATTAGGTACACACACAGACATTCCCTCCCCGCCCTCTGCTAACGCAAGCTCCCACTTTCAAGCAAATGAAGATCGTACTTACTCTGAAGATGGATATACACAGCTGACAACCATGACATTCTGTAAGACACAAACGACATCGTCAGAAACAGAAGCTTCAGCTCTTGACAACAGCCCCAAACTTAAAGAGTTACAGGATTCTGGTCAGATCTCTTAAAATTTATCTCTGCAGGAAATTGGGTTGAAAGCTACCAAGAGATGACACGTACACAAAAAGTATCTTTGCTCCCTCTTCACAAGGTCAGGCCGTAAATACAGAAAAATACCGACTCTTAGTGTAAGCTGGTTACTGGCATAACGAGACCAGCACGTTAAGCCTCAGGCCCAAGTTCCTGTAATTTCTACCTGAAGTACCTGTGGAAAGCAAAGTATTCCAAAATGCTGAACAATTGGCTGGAGAAATGCTCTATTCATACACGTCCTGCATTCAAGTACTATTAGCTATTTTTGGCACAGCCATATTCCAAATGTTAAATTATTCCGGCCCCGCATAAACAAAGGGCAGAAACACTGATTAATTCAGCCCGTTTTGCTTAGCCACTTCTCCCTCCTGAATGGCACTGCAAGCTAAATCCATTTTAACAGCCAGAAACCTAGCTTCAAAACTAGGTGAGTCTCTCTTCAAATCAATACTTAGCCCAATTATACAGGGGAGTTTTTATCACAGGGCCAGCTGAATTAACCCAGATGAACTTCAGCGAGGGGTCTCCCGAGAGCCTGAGCTGTAGCTTCACAGATCTCGTTGTTGTCTAAGAAACAGCTTTGTGAAATTCCCGCCTCATTTATTCCTGACCATCTCCTTCCCATCTTAACTTGCAAGAATACACCCGACTGGATGCGCTGCAGCAGTGAAAGTCAATCCATTTACAGGTTAACCTTGCTTCAACCCGATAGTCTAAGTAGGAGCCTCAAGGTAATTTTGCCATCGAGAAAAATCCTACGTAGAATCACATCCCAAAAGTCTGTTATCTAGTGCTGGAAGATCCCACATTCTGCCCTCAGCTGTAACATGATTTATATCGTGGCTCTGGACCATAACAAAACCAACAGACCCTTGGGAGTCACTTGGCAGTTCCTGAAGCCACAGTTGTGACTGTTTAGCTGTGTTCGCTCTCCCAAAAATACATACCTTTTCCACACCTCTTAGGAATTTGTCTGTTCCTGTGTAATTCCTCCTAGGATCTGTCAGCAACTCACAGAGTCGCTGAATAGTGAAGGGGATGCTGCAATGAGATAAGATTGTTAACAACTTAATTTCATTTTCATGCCTGTTAGGAAGCAACGTTATTGCTTTCTCCCCCTTACTGAGGGCACAGAAAGGAAACAGTACTGACATTTGGTATCACTACCAACATAGGGGGGTAGCTCAAGGCCTTATTTTGCCCTGTCTCATACACTGAGGTAACAAAGCTCTGTCTTTTGTGCTCACCACCACCAAACTCTTCAGTAGAATCCTAAGGACAGCATCCCACAACTCAAACAATTCATTAAAACAAAAGGAAATCAGATCATCAACAGTACAATAGTTTCAGACTGTGTTTATTATTTGAGTATTTAGAACAGAAACGGTAAACGAGTCAAAACAAATTAGAGTCATACACACTGGAACTAAAAAAATTCTCCACTTGTAGTTTATTTCATGTTTTACAAAATACATTTACAGAAAAAGCGTTAAATGTTGGAATTAGTAGAACTTGAGCTGTTACAAATCCTCTGTTTTGCCACAACTGGACAGTGTAGTCGGCTATCGAGGAACAACTCGGTAATAGCAATTAAACTCAGGGGAAGCTACATAAATCCGGAAGCGTCACAATCACACGCTGTTTTCTGACAATTCCACACTCAGTTTCATCCCGATTTAAAATGAGGAACTGCTCTATTGGCCAAGCAACACTTTGCATCCATTCCCCAGGTTCCTGAGATGTCTCACACTCACGCTGCAAACTCAGCATCACGTTTTAACAGACTTCTGGGACTTCGGACAAAATAGCAAAATGCTTTAAAAGTTCTTCCAATAAAATAATCAAGCAGCAGGCATTTTTACAGTTAACTATTTGAAGCCACAAGCATTTCAAGAATTCATCTAAGAATATTTGATACAATACTTAAGAAGCATTTCTTGATTTGGAATACAACTGATACACCAAATCCAGAGCGGTAGCGATGCAGATTTACACGCTTGGGTGTGCACACATATCCCTACACTGTGAAGTTCTGTCGAAATGGAGCTTTATTATTTTCTGAGGAACTCCCTAGGCAGTATCTGAAGCCTATTTCATGAGCTAACGCAGCATGGGTATCAAGCATAGTTCATTAGCTAAAAAAAGCCACATCTTAGGGGCACAGATCTACCACTTGCTCAACGCACGCAGGTCATAGCGATGATGAATCATACTGTGTGATGCTTCGCTTTAACTAAAAGCAAGCAGCAATCCCAGAGTGACCAAGTATCAACAATTTCGTTCTGCTTTTCAGAACTTTTTTTATTTACTGAGGAACTTGCAACCCTCTCCTGGAACATGGGAAGGAGGCAGGTTACAATGCAGCCACCCGTAGCCCTGCTTGCAGCCCAGCTACGCGGAAACACCCCGAAGTAAAAGCTGCCTTCCTATTTTACTCTCAGCTATAAAAGGTTTAAATCAGTTCACCTCTGTTGAAAGTTCTCCCCAGTAAACTGAACTTCCTTTACTGAGCAGCAGATGGCACCAAGTGTCACATTATCGCCTCCTCTGCCTGTCATTCCTTCAACATTCCCAAGTGTAGTTTTAGATGGAAGTGTAGCTCTAGTTTAACTGGAAGTTAAGGTTCACCTCATTACTATCATTTTTTTCCAGTAAAATTATTTCTTTAAACAGGTTATCAATGTGATTTTAAAACAGAAGTGGTTGAAATTGGTGTAAATCTATACGTGAATGTCAGTGTAAGAGTTTGTGTGCAGTAAGAGAATTATTAAAGGCTTAGAAATTTAATTAGTCCAGTAGGTGAGCTGAGTGAATAGCGCTAAGCTGCCTGCTTAAGGTAACCATTTAAAATTCCATACAAACACACACAAAACTGAATTCAGAATGAATTACAAACCAAAAATGTATCATACGGACAGGATTCAAGAGGGATCTGGGAAAATTCCTTTGAACAGCTACATGAAATTGCAACAAAAGCGTACATAGAAATGAAAATCTGGATGGTGGTTACGCCTATTTTATTTACGCTGTGAAGACTCCTCTGTCATCGGAGAGCCCCAATAACTTACCTTAGAACTTTTCTGCTTCACTAGCAAAGGATAAAGAAACTGGCAAGTCTTTTAAGAAGTTCCTACTCCAAAGAAATTCTAAATTACAGCATGAGAATGCGGCTCTGCGAGCATATTACACAACGTCAAGTAAGATACAATAAGGTTAAACCAGACACCTTGGGCTCTCTTTAAAGACGCTTTGCCTAGAAAGACTCCAAAACAGGGGTCGCGCTTCATTCGTTACTTGTTTGACTCTTTATCTAGTTTTAATGAACTTTTTCCTCAGTCTTTTAAACAAACGCCAATGAAAACACTAACAATGAAGTCAGATTGAGTAGCTTCCTTCTCCACCGCGATGCCCTGATGTGACGCCCACAGTACTAAGCAAGAAGCCTGAATCTATCCAACCACACAACCCCAAACCTGCCGCTGTTACTTTTTGGACACATCTCAACACGGTTCAGCTTCCACAACCATAGCCTCACCGTAGGAGTTGCAGGATTGACTGAATGAACTACTCTGATCCAAGCTGACCATCCTAGTGGATTCTTTTCTCAAAGGCAACTAAGGGAGCCATTTGCTTCCTCCAAGACTGGGTGGTTCACTTGAAAGCATGAGGAAGCCAAGCGCTCGTAAGCGTTAGATGAAAATAGCCAGGCACCAGCTCCAGGCCTTGGTCACTCCAAGGTCTGTTTAGAACCCTTGGAACAACAGCAGATAACAGCAGCTCATTCATTAGCTGTCTTCGTGAGAGAACATTACAAATTTTGTGGGCAGTGAAGCATTAACAAAAAGCCGGGGGAGGCGGGAGAGAGGCAGACTCGGGCATAAAGGCTAGGTTTGTTTTTAAATTCCTTCAGTGAAGCAGCCCGGTATAAACACTGGGGAGCTGAGCACAAGCTGAATTTCACATTCTTCGAAGTATCCTGATGCAAGAGCAATTTGGGAGGAGAGGAGAAGCGCAGGGGAAGATGAAACTGACTCATAAGAGACAAACTGCAAATAAACTAAGTAGTATGGAGCAATGATAGTAAAAAATACTAACCTAGCATCAAAATATCATACTAAGGATATGTGCTAGCAGCGGCTCCAAATCTGAAATGGCAGGGTAACAGGGAGGAGAGCTTTCCAGTGTGCCCATTTACTGACAAGCTGAGAAAAACGCTGAAAAAGTCTCTCTTAAGCAAGCCTTGAGACCCACAAGCTGGATGACTCAGCTTATTTAAATATATAATCCAGTTTAGAAACCACAAAAAAAGATGTAGAAGCTCTTAAAAAAAAGACTCGCCGAATAAGAGAGCAACAACAAAAAATTAAATAAAAATAAAAAACAGGAGCTTTACTTCAAAGGAAATAAAATTTTCATCATGAAACCAGCAAGGGGTATGTACACTTTAAGACAATGTCAGCAGATGGAAACCCCCAAGTCTCTCCATTGATAAGTATCACTTGATCTGCAAGTTTGAATCTGGCACAAGTTAACGATCCCAAACACATCTCTGCCTCCTGGCTGAGCCACATTTACTGCAGCGTTACTTCCTCCAAAGCTACGAAGCAATTAAGAACTGTACACCAAAAGGCTTCAAGTATTTAAAAATAAATCGAAAGAAATGTGACTTTACCACCTATTTTCACACACGCTTCCTTGAATTGTATTACTTAACAAAACCAGCTCCATACTGAAATAACTGCAGGGACTGCCGTGGCACGGGATATTGTTATATTCATTCAAAGATGGAATAATAACGTTCTGAAGCTACCATAATGTATTTCTAATGTATGTGTTTGCTTCTAAACATCTAGGTGAGGAAGCAGAATGAACACTCACAGACAGTACAAACTATTAAGTTAAAAACTGGGAAACCACACTCTTGTTATTCTGACTTTAGCAAGCAACTGATACATACCCATTAAATCCAGTGACGATTTTCAGGATTCTTTCTTTCATCTCTTCGAAGGGGATATATTCCACGTTTGGATTGGGGGGTCCTCTTGGTTCAGGAGCTGAGGTTCTGAAATCATCCATAACTTTCTCCAGTTTGAAAATAAAATAGCCTTTAAACTGTGACCACTGAACCCTGCATAAAACACAAAGAAACACACGAGTCAGCCCTAAACCCACAGAAACCCAGCGTGACTTTGTTTGCAGAACAACACTCACGCTGGTACGTCAGTCCAAAGAGAAATGAGGCGAGTAACACTGTATTATTTTCCTTCCCGAACTTAAAGCTTGGTAACTATTTCAATAACAGCGGAGCAACATTAACTACCCAAGTCAACTGCCATTAACAACAGGCTAAGTCAGTTCCTTAAATGACCAACATCCACTCACAAATCAGACCTAAAAGGGGAAGACGGACACGTTCTAGACAATTCACCAGTGAGCCTACAGGTCGCCTCAGGTTTTCACTGAACTCACAAGAGTAGCAGGGAAGAATAATAATAATAATAAGAATAATAAAAAGAACAAAGAAAACTCACGTGTTTCAAGTCTGGAAAGCGCACAGCGATTGTACACAGCGTTATCTGCTGCCCTTACAAAAACCTTCCTGAAAGGCCTTTGGTAGCTGTAACTGCTCGGTATCCAGGCACCTTAAAAGCATTTAATGGCACCTCTTATTCCTCAGAAGCGTAAACACCCTTTGTCTCACAGGTAGCACTCGCTGATGAGTATTTGAGCAAAGCAACTTTGCCTCCTGAAAAACATGCCCACAGCAGTAAGGAATCTCCTATGATCTCCTCAAATTACCTCCTGCATTCCTGCTTCAAGTTTTAGCGTTGACAGAATTCTGTATCTTGAGTTTTTAAGAAGACAGAGGGGTCTCACACCGCGCACAACGGACAAGGTGGGAAAGTGCTGAGCAAGCCCTTCCACACCCATCACCTCCCACAAGGCACAGGAGCTCTGGTGCATTTCTGAGCAGCATCAGGAGCGACTTGAGATCAATCGATGCAGCTCAGTTACTATCCACTTTATTCTATTAATGCTGACGCAGGAGCTCTCACAGCTACAGGATAGAGATGCTAGTTGGAGAAAAAAACAACCCAGGGAGAATAGCAAACCAACAACAGAGTAAGAGAGAAAATGATCTTTGACATTTACCCCTAAGACACTCTCTGGAGTGAATGGACTCAAATCAAACAAGAATAAACTGAAGCTCTGGACAGCCCTTCAGCTCCTGCTGCAAAAAATCCCAGCTGCATTTCTCTGGCTGGCTGTGGTAGCAGTGCTGGCTTACACAGCCCTGGCTGCTTTCTGAAACACAAACCTCCTTATCTTATTCAGAGCGATAAATTTGGAGGGATGGGGGAAATCCGAAGAAGAACGCAAACCTCCCTTTGCCTTCACAAGAAACCATTAAGCACCTCGTAACAGAGAGGAGAGCAGGACTTTGTAAATAATAGTAAAACCAGGAACAAAAATAGAAGCAAGGACCCAGAAGGGAATGGCGTGGACAGATTAAACAGCATCATTAAGTCTCACTGGATTATTGCTCCAATTAGCATTATATGGCCAAAGCAGAACACAGTGTTTCCAATGTACGACATCAGGCATTACTACTACAAACGTCACATTACAAAGCTCTTCAACCCCGCAGTGCTACCAGCACCAGACCAAAGCTTTCGTAACAAATGGCAGACTTAATTCATAAGCACATCATAAGACGCAGACAGAAAAGACCCAGTAAATAACCCCTTGCCAGAGCGAGATTACTCCCTACAGAGCATCCCAAGAGCTTTACTCGCCTCATGAAAGGGGATTCCACTTTTATTCTCAACATTCTTTGACAACCTCATTTAGATATTTTTATTTCTTCACACTTTCAAACTTGAGCCGTTCCTTGTTTTGATTATTTATTTCTTGCTAAAATAGTAACGCTTATCTTTCCATGGCCTATTAGCCGAGCGGCGTGGTGTCGCTGAAATAAAGCAACACACCACATTGAAAATGGGAATCTGCTGCCCGAGGGCAGGACACAGCACCTCCTCTTTACCCTGCTGAAGCTGCAGAAAACAAGGGCATAACATACAGCCCCTGTGCAGAAGTCTAGAAAACTGCCACTTGGTTTAAATACAAATATTTTTAATTCGTGTTTCTTCTCATAGAAAGAGGTTAAGAGCTTCCACGTGCCGCACACGGCAATACTGGCAGGAAAGGCAGCCTTCAGCCCGTATTTCTGAACGCTTGATAAATGATGCCAACCAGAGGGGACAGGCCAGCTTACAAACGGCAGAGTTGAAGGATAAACTCACCCTGCAGTCACAAGCCAACACCAGCTTTCCATCACCTAAACCGGCTGTAGCGAGGAGCAGCACAACCCCTCTTAGTTCAGCTGCTCCTTCTGGGTCTGCCAGGCTGCGAGGAAAGGGGCAGAACTACACACCACTCCACAACCCTACAAAAGCAAGGGGAAGCAGCTCTGGAGAGCAGGTTTCTGCTCCTTCTGCCTTCATCCAGAGCTACAGTCGCCTCCTCTTCCCTCAAAACCAGTCCTTTCAGCAGCACCTACAACCCCAGCGTCAGACACTGTCCCCTCAGGTAGCTCTGTGCTACACCTCTGGCTTCAGCTAACTCGGAACAAGTCCTCCAAAAAGAAACGTAACACATAAGGTGGAGTAAGAAAGGATTTAAATAAAACAGTCTTACTTGGAGCAACCTTAAGTAGGTATATTTGTTAAAGAAACACGTCTGTATTTCCAACAACGAACTGCCAAGTTTGAATGCTGTTTTCAAACCGCTTATAAAAGATTACACTCTACAAAACTGAGAAGTATCCAGCTGTGTATCTGAGAAAAGAAACTGTTAAAGGAACTCATTTCTGACAGGAAAAAAGTAATTTCTGCAGGGACGGTAAGATTTTCTTAACTTATATTTACTTCAAGTGATGAAAAGCATCAAAAGAGGAACCTTCCCTTTCCTGCTCTATCAGTCTATGAAAACAACATGCAGAAGTTGGTATCAGTTCAACTCTTGAAACTCACTTGCATCTCATCCATACAGAAAACCAATCAGATGGCAAACGATGGGTAGAACTGTTAGTCAATGCGGCACAAAAACTCTGATTACAAATGGCATATTCCCCTAATTACCAACACCATCTGGATCGGCACTTCTAGAAATGTTAAAGTTACCGGCATACACTGCAAGACCCATTGCTTAGAGCCAGGTAACAGCAGCGAGAAGAGAGAAACAAGTGGCAAATATCCGTTCTCAAGAAAAGAAAAAACCCTTCACAGACATCACAAGCTCCCTGGAGAACAACTTTAGTAGTAGGATGCAAGATCTCTGCTTTAGCTGCTGGAGATGCTGAAAATGAGCAAATACCTTCTGTAGATGGATCAAGAGCCAAACTGAAGTGAAAGAGAACTCGTCTGCACAGCTTTGTGTATAACCTCATTAAGTTGGATACACTAGAAAACAACTGACAAACACTTGAAAAAGCTCTGTAAAGAAACCAAACTGAAGATGGGGAAAATACTATTCATGCTTTCTTCCGAGCAGGCTTGTTTATAAATACTTGCTCTTCCCACTCAGGACTGCACATAATCAGCCTCTCCTAAATGCACATTTATATCTCCCAAACGACGCTTCTCCTCTCCATGACACTAACTGGTGAATTTGTACTAGCAACTCCTTTATAGCCAATGGAAAAATACTCCTGTGAACACTAAGGTCTGTAAAAATCTCTTCAGAAACAACGCTTCAGAACATGAGCTGATCCTCAAACATTTTGGTTCAGTGTACTTCTGTTCTAGAGAATGACGACTTGGAAGTTACACATGTTTAATGTGTGTCTAAAGCATCTTTCACTGCAGTATCTGGGTCATCCTGTGTAAATATACCTGTACAAGGACAGCTGCCTAATGAGCCTGGAGTTTCACACATACTCCAAATCACCACAAGTTGGCATTTTTTGTCACAGGGAGTCCTCTACTTCCCTCCTCTGACCAGCTCCTGCACCATCCTGCCCTAATATTAACCTAAAGGTTTTGCTCCGATGTACAGAAAATCAGAGGAAGAAACAGAGCTTATGGAAAAAGCACCTAACAAGAAAAAAAAGTCAAAGGAGATCATGAGGGGCAGTAAAGGAGCAACCACAGAACTAGAGCTCGTATAGATTCACCTACCAGGGCAGAACCACGCACCTCAAATTCTGCCAGGACTGATGGAAATCCTGGTAGTTTAGCTCAACGACTTAAAATGTCTTTAAAAAGCACCTTTAATAGTTAAGCAACAGATGAAAGCACAGAAACTGACACTGACTCCACAGTTCAGCCTTTACACTGAAATTACTTAAATACATAATATGTCCTAGGTTTAATACATGCTAATAAGTGTGCTTTAAGCTACAAAAGGATGTTTAGCACCAGATTGTTGTACCAGAAAGCAGCCCCTGACCTTGCAATTGAAGTAAAAATGAGAAAATTAACAGAGAAATGTGGATGGAAGAGATTTCTGTGTTTGAAGAGAGCTGTGGTTTTCAAAAGTGTAACCGGAAAGCAGAGAGCACCTGACTGAACAGCCAGGAATAGGAAACATAAGCAAGTTTTCAGAATATTTACATATCACTGGAGAGGCAGTAAGAGAAAAGGACAACAAAGGGTGAGGGAAGAGGTAAAGACATGAAATGAGCAAGGAGAGATTTAATAAAACGACAGGCTATAGAAAAAAACCCCTAACACCAATATATAAAAATTACCAGAAAAAAATCCCCCCCAAAAAACACCACACAAAACCCCAGGGCAGGGTCAGAATTAGTAAGCGAAGACACAGAAGTTAAGGGCCTAAGGACGCAAAGGAGCGTAAGGAAACTCTACAGTCAGAACAGCACTACAATAACGCTCTTGTTCACTCTAAGTTGATGAGGCAGCAAAAATACCTTCGCTGCCCAGGGAAGGAAGGAAGAATTAAAACGAAAAATACAAACTCAAAAGATTAGTTTAGGCAGAGGGACATAATCTAGCTCTACCAGAGCTGAAAGGAGGAAGAATACAACCCTAAATAACTCTGGCCTCTAACAAAAGCAAACTATTTCACACCTGTACTTGAACTACATGATTTTTTTGTTGGAACTAATCCATTACTACAGATCAACCCGAAGTTTGCCAAGCAGCATTAAACACATTTAGAAATCCACCAATTCTATTTACTAAACAAGGGCCAAGGGGTGACCTTAGACAGAAAGCAGTATAAGGCGTCGGATGCTGTGCTTCGATGTAAAAGGATTCCTAGCCCAAAGCTGCTGCTTCTCTACTAACACGATTTGCACAAAATACTTCTTTCTGAACACGCGTATCAAAACCCAAATTGCTTTTTACAAGGAAATAACCTAATCCTGTCGCTCCCAGAGCGCAGAAGACTTCCCCCTGCTCCCTTATCTCCTGCTTACTCAGAATGTTCGGACAGATGAAACTGAGAAAGCAGTTTTCTCCCTTAGCACGCTGGTTATTGTGGAAGAGGAGAACCCTCTGTCCACAGCTTGCACTACCGAGACAGTTTTTGTATATCAGAGCATTAACTGATACTTTCTTCTAACCCACCAGACAAGTTTTTCTATTTGATTCTTCTGCCACTTGTTATATTCACACACCCCAAAAAACAAAGCCCAGACCCTGTTGCCATGTGACATTTCAGTTTTTGTACAGGAATTACTATTTCACTGTGTATTATATAACCAATAAAGATTGCTTCTTAGTGAGGAGTGCTCAATGGCAGAGAAATGGCTTTAATTTCTTCAGAAGATACCTCGGAACGGTTCTGGGGTAGAAAGCTGGCAAGCCCAAACTCCCGTTAACGGGGAGAGCAGCTCCGCTGCGGCTCAGCGGGGACGGTGTCACGGTGCAGAGGAGGACGACGCTGCCCCACCACGTACTTAACCTTCTACCTGCTCAGGCTGAGAGAGGTAAACCTGCTCGGCCGCTCCCCCACATTCCTGCGTTCCCACACACAGGGAGGTGATGCAGATCGCTAATCTAACCACAAAACTAATGCTACAGATAAGGAAGAACAAGGGTGATGGGATTAGTGGAGAGCAGAGCCGCTGCTGTAAGCAGATGTGCTCATACACCAGATAAAAGAACGCGCCTTACTTAATTCCACTCCTGCCTCAGTATTTCTTGAATTTTGAAGTACTTTTTTTACTTCCTGTGGGTTATTGTAATACTATTTTGATGCCATCCATTTGAGTGTCGTCATTTTGCACACCATTGCAATTTTCACCGTCCCCACGGTGCAGAGTAGCAGGGAAATGCCAAACAGTGACAACAGACTTACAGAGGAAAATCCCTCGTGTATCAACGCAGACTAGTTTCTTAAATGCTTCTGCCATACAAACCCTTGAACCTGATATTAAATTAAAACCATAAGCAAGCGTTAGGTTCTTTACTGGTGCTTCTGAGTGCTGTAAATCTGAAACTCGAGGTGCTGCAGCATGGTGACTTTACCGGAACAGCGTGCTCGGCTCTGAACGCTGCGCTCCTCTTTGGAGAACACGCCGGCAAGAGCTCTTCCTGGGCGAGAGTCCTCTTCACTTTCACCTGGTAACTCATGGAAAATTAAAACGCTCTCAATGTTTTATCTTCAGTGGGAGTTGACCTCATGTTACCTTTCGCTTTAATTAAAACCACATGGAAGAGGCCGAAAGAGGAAAAACAGGTTATTTCCCACAAGCAGAGGTGTTTTTCTATCTCCGCTCGCTGGTTGCTGTCAGCCTAAATGAAGTCTTTGCTCTCCTCCTTCTGAGCGCAACAGGCTCGTTGGAGACCCACGGAAACCACACCTACTTCAGTAGTGTGCGCGTTCACCTCTACTACTTGCAAATTACTACTGCTATTGCCAGGAACAACAAAGATTAAGCCTCAGTTATGGAAACAGGCAGCTGATGAAGACTTTAAAAGTGGTCTCTGTAATCATCAAGGGACTAATTCTGATCTCTGCTGATAAATATTCGGCTGACTCCAACAGAATACAGCTGTTCACCAAACAGGAAAGGAAACCTACTCAGAATTTTCCAGGAAAGTACATTTCTTTATGGAGTTACCTAAACCCAACCTCAAGTATCCTGGATTTTCTTTTATATTAAAGGCAAAAGCCAACCACAGGATGAAAAATGTACAACAGGTTTCTCATTCAAGGATTAAATTCCTTACAGCAGAGCAGGAAGCAACACATGCAAAGTAAGGGAAAGGCTTCAGAACTTCCACAAACCACCGGCAGTGGCTTATCTATAAAACCAAAAGTAGGTGGTATTTGCATTACATTTCCCTCTTCCACTTGAAAATTTACTTGAAGTTACCTTTGGCTGATATGAACAGATCAGTGTATTTCCAGAACTATTCCACTGACTGCACTTTGGCATTGTGCAGCAATATGTAAACCCTTACCTCACCCCGATTTCTTCTTTTCCATATAATTTCATTTATGCCCACATTCAAACACCAGTTCTAAAAAATCTCAAGTTTTATTACAAGTAGAATGATCTTCCCAGATAGCGGCTTTCCTGAGAAGCTCACACCAATTACAAGAGTCTCCAAAGTCTGATGAGCACAGACTTTTGGACAAGTATCAAATAGCAGCTGAGTCCTCCCAACTGAGCAATATCAACTAAACTTATTTACAATTTAGTTACTTTTTTCCTTTCTTCCTATGATGCAGAAAAATCAGCAGTTCAGGGAACCACACAACTTAGGCTACAATATACGCAGACCTAGCATCTTCCTGCAGTGACATATTTTATAGGATACTTTAATCCCACCAGATTTAATTTCTCTAGTTGCAGATAATTTTCTTTGCCGATATTCTGTGTAATTATTACATTTACCCTTGTAAAAAATTCAGCTAGCACCCTCAGCGCTAGATTATCTTACAATCAGTTGACTTTTGGGGTACTTTTTCATCTGATTGATGATCTTCTAAATAGTATTTCACAGAGTCACAAAATGCTAGGGATTGGCAGGGACTTCGAAAGATCATCTAGGCCAATCCCCCTGCCGGAGCGGGATCACCTAGACCAAGATTTCTTGCGTAACTTAACTATAAAACTCTTAGTAAATCGCTTTGGTTACAGCAACTGTTTTCTCAGCCCACACCTGCCCAAGGGAAGGTACCATACTTTTTCTCCCACTGCACAAGTTACAACCACATGAGCCCCAAGAACCTTTATTTTCATCTGCTCTACCAACGATAATTGTAGCTGCCTTCAAACAGCGCTAGCCAAACAGACTGTCCATGGCAGACAGGCACTCTCTGTGTCAAAAACACCTCCCCACAATCACCTACATCGTCCAGATCTGCCTTAAGCACGATCAGACATATTGTTGAAATTTAGACAACCACATTTCTTCCAACTCTTAATTCCGTGGATTTATTCTCAGCTTTCACTTAGTCCCGTTTCAGACAGAATTTGGCCGAACAGATGAGTGTTCAGTAAGACGCGCTTCAAGAGCGATGCTGTGCACCGTACAGAGCTTCTGCAGGGATTCCACAGCACCATTCCAGCACATCCCATTCCCTAGATACTGCACGGATAAATAATCCGCCATACAAAGATGCAGTGTAATACTGTAGCACCCTGGAGTTGGTGCAGGCAGGATACACCAACACTAAACATATAAACCTGTACAGCAGAAGCCCAGGAGGGAAAATTTAAGAGATTATGCAAGAAGTGAAACATATTTAAAAGCCTTCCTGAACTTGCAGCAAGTTAAAAACCAGAAAAATCCCTCTCGAGTAATATAAAATTAATGTTTGGATAATTGCATATATAAATACACCACCCCTTCTAGAACCAAGCCCTGCCAGATGCACACCAGCAGCTGTCTGGCTTCTCCACTAACCTGATAATCCATCACCCCTCAAGTCAACCAGATTGCTTTGTACCCTCCCTTCTGCACGCACCACTGCTTTGCTCCCTCCCCCAAATGCACCATCAAGCACAAACCTTCCTAAAATCTACCGTGACAGGAAGAAGGAGCAAAGCTCATCAACTACAAGGTCAGAACAGAAAAACATCCTCGCTACCTTAAAGTGTAACATGGAGTAGAACAATACTCAAAGGGCTGGGAAAGTGCTTCAAATGAAATCACACCAAGCAAGGCCATCCTGAGGCCCAGTGGAAAAGAGAGATAACTCTGAGGCAGCCAAGAGGTAAAGATAAGAACACACAGAAACTCGGAGGATGCGAACAAATTCAAGTAGGCAACGCAGGAGAACTGAGCTTGAAGAGTAGAAGGATGCCAACAGAATATTACTCCAGGTGATCACCACGAGCACGTGCAACCGTATGAACTGCTGGAGGATAACTGGTGGGGAGGGGTTTTGCGCAAAGGAACAGGGAACTATGTGGGAAAAAAAACCCCAAACAAGGAGGGAGTGCACTTAGAAGAACAGACTGCACGTAGCAACGGGGAAGAAAGGCCCATGGCAGTCTGTGTGCGGCTACAGGAGTGCTTAAAACAGCCCAACTACACCGAGATGTCTGCACTGCTCCGGGGTGCTTACCTTGTGTCTTTCTTTACACGCGTATTCTATAGAAACTGAAGTTTCTTAGGATCAGGTCATCACGCACATTTTATACTGGTGGTTAGAGCTTGACCTCTGTATTGTAAATCCCACTCCCAACAGGTAGGAAGTGGCAGCATTTAAAATGAGAAACACCAGCGTGTGCTTCCTAAAGGAGCGCGCGATTTCAGCCGTATCGCAGCTGATAACTCTGAAGTGCAACTGCACATTTGATACACACACACAATTTCTATCACACAGGTAAAAGAGCAAAGAAGCTAAATTATCTTGGACAGAGACAAATCAGCGGGCTTTTCTGCTGAGATTCCTGTCCTTCAGCAGCATCAGTGGGTTACAAGACAGAGAACACAGTGTCAGTGGAACGGGAATTCATGAGGAATAATTTCAGCCACTTAGTGGAACGGAGGTAGCGAGGAATAATAGTAGGAAACAATGCAAGGAAGTTTACTCACCCCTCTTGCTTCAGCGAGAACATGGAAATGGAAGAGCCCAATACTAACAAAGGCGCACAGACTTCTCAGAAAATATTATCCTGTTTATTATGGCACGACCTTGGGAATTTATTTCATTTTTTTAAAAACTCCTAAGGAATTGCATTCCCCTGAGAGCTCTAAATATCTTCAGATGATTCGCCTCCAAATGAGAACAAAATTTTCAACCGAGTCAGAAATTATTCACATACACATGCCAAGCAACAAAACTGCTGCTTCAATCATAGCAGGGAACACTCTTTACAGAAAAAAGACTTACACTTAAGCACGTGAAATAAGCCAAAGGGCACACAGCTACAAAAATCTATATATGTCTAACATCAGGAAGGAAATTATTGTATGCAAGCTCAGAATGCATCAGTAAAACACTAAAGCTGTGAATGGGAACTTTTTCTCCTGTATGTCCGTTTCTACTCTATCTCCATTCCCATCTTTTCTGCATCTGACAACAACACAAAAGCCTAACTGATCTAAAACAGCATTCCAAAAACGTAGTAAGAAGAAATATCACTGCTATGAAGGGTACATGAAACAGTACTCAAACGTCAAAATACTTTTTTGCCATTCTTTTTGACAGAACTAGAGTTATGTAACTTACATTTCTCGTTATATAATTTACCGACAGCAAATTGTCCCTGATCTGCCTGACTCCGTCTGTGAGGGAAGATCAGTGGACGCTGTCAACTCAAGTCCAGCAGGACACGCAGCGCAGGCTCCCACCGCAGCTTTGCAGCCAAGTTGGGTCATTCCTCACTGCGGGAGCCATCAGCCCTGCTCAGCTCTGGCTGTAGGGACCCAAAGTCTAACGGTAACCAGTTACACATGACACTGCTCAGAGTCCATACTGGGGCCAATACCTGTGGTTGAAGACGGGACGCTGAGCACCTGCCAGCGAACCCTCGCTGCAACAAAGGCTGCCGGCACACTGGGTCACATTCACAGTATCAGAGATGGCAATGATCCCCCTCTACCTGGCACCTACCACGACACTACGTCCTGTTTGGGGTCACGCAATACTAAGACACAGAGATGGGTAAGAGAACTGCAGCACACAACCCAGGTGGGAAGCAAAGGCAGCGCGTCTGCTGGAAAACAGGCGGCTCTGAGGGTGGTAGAATCTGAGCGCTGCCCTTCACCGCTGAAGGGGTGACCGTGTACCAGCAAGGCTGAAACAGCCTCCCTGCAGAGGGGGACACATGCGGGGTAAGAAGCAGCAGCCCCAGGGAAACTCCAAGTTGCCACAAGGGAAACATTTCTCCCCTGTGCACGTGGTGAAGCAGCGGAACAGGGAGCCAGAGAGAGGCTGTGGAACTGCCATCACTGGAGATTGTCAGAAACGTTGTACAAAGCCCTAAGCAACCTAAACTCACTTTGGAATTGGCTCCCCTTGAGTACAGGGTCAGACTGGAGGACCTCCAGAAGTCCCTTGCAACTTGCACTATTCTCAGACAACGATATTAGAGGTGTTCGGATTTGCTCTACAGATCACATGGATGAAACCTGACTGGAGGAACTCGGCGGAACAGCGTTTCTGTTGGTCCTCAAGGAAACCAGCAGAGAGAGAATTTTTGTTTTCAGGCCTAGATGAGGTGCAAATTAGTATTTCAGATCTTCCAGGGAAACTCTGAGAAAGAAAGAATTTGACTACACAAAGGAATAAAACCAGAATGTATTTTAATGAAAGAAATAAAACCAGAATGTATTATTTTAATGGCTCTTCATGCTGCGTTCAGGGCAAGAACTGGTACAACTACATTACATCCTGGCCAGGCCAGAGTTTCCTACTTAAGCCTAGAACTATTTTACACTTAATCACTTCTGTCTCTGCACTGTATTCCTCCAGGTTTTGGTACTTGACTACTTATTTCTGGATTCCTTCACTGCCAGTAAGCATCTGTATTATACTTTCCACTACAGCAACCCATTAAAACTCTGCTTTATAGGTTGTTGGCCTCAGGGCAGGACTGGAGGGAAATGCAGAGAAAATGGACATAAAATTTTTGATTGCTTTTGTCTTCTGAGTTTAATTTTCAACTTTAGAACTGAAGGAAAAAAATGTAGTTTTCCTTTCCAGTCCCATAAATTGCATCTTCTTGGTGAAGTACCTAAATAAATGGGTTAGAAAGATTTTTTGCTATTGAAGGGGCAGAGTGATTTTAAAACCAAGAGAATTTCCTAAGACGTAAGAGAAAATGGATTTTGAACACAAAGCAAGATGATGATTGATAACCGAACTTCATATTTACCCTTTCAGAATCCTTCAGAAGAAAAAGAAATATCTCCCTTTTGCATTTCACTTCTAGTATTGCAGTGCTGTGAGTTTTGTACCATTTCTTCATGTTGTTTCTACTTCAGGGAAAAAAAGGTAGGTGGATTTTTTTAATGCAAAAAACCCCCACAAAACCCAAGTACAAAGACCTATCCTGTTTTTAAAGGGGTCTTTCAGACACACGGTAGCATATTAGTAAGAAGTCAAGTCAATTAAGGAGTACGTCACTCCTCTGAAAAGCAAAAACTCCTAAGACTCCACACAAGATTAAAAAAGGTTGAACCATTAACTTTACGTTTCTCCTAAGGCTAAATCTTACCATAGCAACTGTTAAGACACAAATATTTCCAAGCAGCCAAGCAATGAAACTTTTGCTCCTGTTCACCTATAATCAAGGAAGTTTAAACTGGCTTTAGTAAACGCAGGCTGTAATCTCGTAAACAATGAAGTGAATGGTTAACTGCGCCCAAGACGATAGCTTGAACTTGAAGTAGATGAAGTTAGCACACGTTGATTGTACGATTGGGCTTTTACTGCAAGGTACCGATAGCACAATTAAGCTTATGCTGATAACGTAACCAAATTTAGCAACATTTTTATCCCAGACCTTCCTTGTAAACGCAAGAGGCTTTTAATGACAATGAAGACACCCTCCGAGGAGCCTTATCACAGTTGCGGCGCTGGCTGGTACAACTCTCACCCTTTGTTCCTCCCCTACAGCACCTCCTCAGCTGCGCTGGGGCTTGACACACCAGTTAGCAGGGACAAAACAAACCGGATCAATGAACCAAACCTCGGTAAAAACAGTCCTGCCGAAAAGAAAGTTCCTCACCGCTGCGAGCGGCTTCCTGCTCTGGGTTACGGCGCAGCTACACAAGCCAAACAATGACACACGGGCCACATTAGCCAAGAGAAGCACCAGTAAAACTACAGCCTGAGCCAAACCTGCATCTACCTGCTGGGAACTCGCTGGGATGAGTAAGCACATGGACACCAACGGGGGCAGGGAGGCACCCGACCCAGCCTTACCTGAGCCCACGCTTCCAGTCTGTTAAGCAAGGCTACGCGTGCCACGATCCTGCCTGAATGAGAACATCTTAATTTGCTTCATTAGCGCCCTTTCCAACTAAGCTCACTAATTGTTTACAAGATTGGCTGCAGCTCTGTCCAGAGGAGGTACGGGGAGTGAGAACACCCTACACATAACCCAGGACGCAGACTGCAGCACAGCACCTGAAAACCAGCAGCGTTCATCACAAACTGAGATAAAAAGCTGAGAGAATCCCCCCCAAACACTGCACAGTTCTCTGAGAAACAACAACTCAAAGCAAAACTACTTCACATTTCACTTGTCCTTATTTGCCCTGGTCCTCACTCACACGAGTACTTTCTGTTACTTCAGGAACAGGCTGTGCCTGAGTAAGATCCATTGTTTTTCAATAAATAAGTCTTCAAACCAGTTGTGTAATTACCCCCGACTTAACTACCTGTTTCTTTTTTCCTTTTTTCTTTTTTAAACCGAGCTCTGAACTCCATAAAAATCCTAATAAATATCACAGCAAACTATAATTTTAGATGCAACCATCTCTTTCCGAGGCCATCTATTCCTTGACGGGTTAGATTTCAATTAAACGAAGCTACTTTCACACAACTGGAAATAAAGACTATTTAGTTCGTGTTTAATTAACATGTATTTCTGGATACAGAAACCCTTTTACAGCGATCAAGCTGTACTGGTTTAAAAATACATTAAGTTCTTAAAATGCTTATTACCAATCTTTGTATGAATGTTTACCATGAGATGTTAATTTTACTCAGTTTTTCCTTTCTTCCTGATGCTTTGATACATAACACACCAGTGAAAACAGAAGCGTATTTGATGTAGAAATACAGACTTTGATAGATAATGGGAAGCAAATTAATCGTCACGGAACAACAGTTCCATGCCTGCCTCCCGATTATATCAGATATTTCTGATGTTTACATCTGACGCTTTTAAGCAAACAATTTAATGCAACTGAAAGGTTCAAGGATGCTGAAAAAAGCTACAAAACTGGAAAAAAATATGTTTAAAAAGCCAAAGAAAACCCCAGAAACACAGGAGGTGAGGGTTGGTATGAAGCTTCAGATGATAGATTCCAATTCAGGTTTAATCAAGAGCTTGTAATAATAAAATAATATTTTAAAACTAGATTTCCAAATAGAATAGAAGTCAAGGGGACACTCCTTCTCTAAAATTCATGTAGTGAAGCATTTTCCCCAAGAACCCACCCCTACAAAAATTACTTTTTAAAATTATTTTCGCCCCTATAAAAAACACTTTTAAAAATCGTTTTGGAATATATGTAATAGTGGCAGAAACAATAAGAAGAGCCTAAATAAATACTCCAGAAGAGGAGGAAGAAAAATACTTGTAATATATTAGGCAGGCAGAACACACCAGGGTAAGCCCATACTAAAGTAAGCACCGCACCAAAATATTAAGCATTATAGCCGTGCGCTTCTGCCGACTATTCAAAGGGCAAAGTACGTTTCAGAACTTGTTTTCCTTTCAAAACCATTAATTCAAGCAGCTCTAGCAAAAACAAAAAAAGCTGCCAAAAAAACACAAAAGAAAAAGAAAAAAAAGAAACAGAAACTAAACCTACAAACCCCCAAAATCTACCAAGCTCTTAGGAGTCGGAGGGATTCTAGGAACCCAAACAAAGCCCCCGCGCTCCCCGGTCGCTAACAAAACCCTGGTGAAAAGCGCAGAGCTCTTGCTGGAGCCTGGCACTAGGCCTCCAAACAAGGAGGCAGCCTGGGAGCCAGATAGTGAGCAAAGCTCTCGCAAGGCGCCCGGGGAAGCCTTTCCCCTTCCTGCCAAATACTGATCCAGCAAGGAAGTCACCCAGCGCAGCGCCAGCACCGGCGCTCAGCCCCCAGCTCGCCTCCCCCGAGCTGCATCACCCTCTGGATGGGGACCCGGGAGGCTTGTCTAGGAGAGAAAGTCCAGGAAAAGTGGAACTCTGGTGCAAGCTCAAAAAAAAACCCCGCAAGCGGCTGCGGAAATTCAGCGTGGCTCCCGTAGGTCTCCTCTGTGCAAAGCACCGACTCGATTCTCCCTTCTTCAGCGGAAGGCTCAGGCGTGACCCTCGCTAAGCAGGGCATGCAAAGCCTAGGAAGAAATAACCTAAACCATTTGTACCTTTATGTAAATGAAACCATTGGATACCGCACACAACAGGCATCAGCACAACAGGGACTTAAACCTCCCATTTAAAAAGCCTGAACGTCACATAAAACACAGAGACAGCAACAAGTTTCCTGCACTGAGCAGGATCACTAAGGCCTGACAGATACCCCTGAGCGAAGCCTGTACAAAACATCTCCCCCAGCGAGACAAAACTACCAGCAAACTAAACTAATTCATCCAAAATTAAATGGGAACCAGGGCGAGCTTGTTTAGATCAGAGAAGCGATCTACGGACAAGAAAAGAGAATCCAGGTGGCACCTCATTGACTAAAAAAGGCAGAAATGTTAGAAGCTGCTGCCGAGGAGCTTCTTGTAAGTCACACTTACATTGTCTCTCCAGTCTTAGCGACATGACAAAGAAACTGATCCAGTATTGGACACACTTCCTTCTTCCCTCTCTTCTCAAAATCTGTTGGTAGGAGAGTGACACGAAAAGAATGGTCAAAGGAGACAGAACAACAACAACAACAACAAAACCACAGTAATCAGAGAATTATTTGCTTTAGCAATCAGTACACCTCCCACCAAAACCTCTTCAACGCCTCCGCAAAGCTTCAGTCCTTCCCAAGAGCTCCCACTCTGTAACAAAAAAAACCCACCACCCCACTTCATATGTTTCGGGG
>WEIS01085313.1:0-12657 GCA_013389965.1 Todus mexicanus
AAAAGCTCAGAGAAGCTTTTGAATTTTTTGACTTTCCCTTCGCCACGCTTTTTTTTCGGTCTGTTGTCCACCCCGTGTGCAGCACTGGGATCTTTTCCAGTCTGCTGCTCTAACCCGCTAAATCCTCTCCCTTTATTTGGATCAGGGGAATCTGGTGCCAGGGCTCTGTCCCCGGCCGCAGCAGAGCTGGGACGTTTGGCTGCATCAGGCTCGGCCGACAGGAGAAACGGCTGCTCGGGAACCCCGTCGGCCTTTCTGCTTTGCAAAGCGGCGACTTCCAAAGGGTTTGGTAAAATCAACGGTGCAACGTTCGTAGTGTCTGCCGGGCTCTTCACTGCTCCCTCTGGGGCACGAAGGCCAGCGGCCGGGCACTTATCCGAGGACACCGGTTTAGTCTCATCAGCTGCTTTTGGAGGCTCCCTGGGCGCTTTGAAGGATTCACGTTCAACCCCTTCGCTCTTTTCACAGCTCTCTCTTTTCTTTCCGGTTGCTCCCAGTGCCCCAACGGCAGCGCGAGGCTCACGAGGGAGAGCGTCACCGACGGCTTCGCGCCCGGGAGATGCGCATTTGGCCTCCTGCTCTTTGTCAGGAAGGAGCAATTCGGAAGGTTTGGTCTGTAAAGGCGTTTCTGCTTTGCTCGGACCGATCGCTTCTGCAGGAGGCGCCGTCAGGTCTGCACGTTTGGACTCCTTATACTCCCTCTTCTCATTTTTGTCAACGAAATCTCTTCCCAGAGGCTTGCTTGGCCCCTTTGCTGGAGCAGATTCCCCCACCTTCGTCTTTCCCACCTGCTCCAAGGGAATCTCTTCTCTTCTGCCTTTAGGCTGCAACGTCAAACTCTCACCTCTCCTTTCTTCTGTTTTCACGACATCCCCGCTTTCGGCACCCCGCACGGATTCGAAGGGCACACCGGGTTTTTGGGCCTGTTGTGCTGGTGCTGGCCCGGAGAAGGCACTTGGCTCACCCAGGACGTGACTCCCAGCGATTATTTGAGCGTCCTTTGGCACATCTGAAGCTCGGCTTCCCGAGGCCATCCCCTGCTCTTTGCGAGCTTCAGCAGGCACTACGGCACACCCAGCTGCTTTTGGCAATTCAGCAGCGAAAGGAGAATTTCTTGGAGCTCTGGAGCCCGCTACATTTTCATCCCAGAACTCCATCGCTCTTGGCAGCTGGTTCCGCTTTTGTTTCGGTTTCTTTTTCTTCTTCTTCACAACGGCCAGAGAACCTTCCAAATCCCAACTCTCCTTCGGCAGATCTCTGCAGCTCTCCGCAAACTCCGACGGCTCGGCCGCCTTTTTGTGGGAAACCTGAGTGCGAGGGGACGTTCCGGCAGCGCATCCGAGCTCCCCTACAGAACAGGGGGCTCCTTTGGGCTCAGTGCTCTTCTGTTGTGGGAGACCTACGAGCCGTTCCTCTGGCACATCTGCAATAGGCACCGGTGCAGGTTTTGCTCTGCCAAACCTGCGTTCACTGGGTTTGTTAGCTTGCCTGACTTGTGCGGTAGGTAGACCTGGAATACAGGAAGCCTGCTCAAACATCGAAGCGACTATTTGCTTTATCATCAAAACAAATACACTATAGAGGTGATCTTAGCCATCTACGACAGTCCGTACAGGCAAATATGCGGAATTTCCCAGCGCTAACACCACGCTAATTCCAGAGCCACCTCAGCAGGGCTGGAATAGACATTGACACGCAAACCCGATTTAATCTCCTACCGATAAATAAGTCAATGCTATTTAAAAATACATCGTTCCTGATACATGCCCTTACCCCGCCAAAAAGCAACAGTTCCTGTAAGGACATGCCATCGCTTTTTAAAAATGCATGAAGGATCCATTTTGTCTTAGCAAGACAAGATAACAGATCCATCGCTAGCTTTTTATATCTCCAGCTGGCATCTTTCCGAAAACGTGACCAAAAAAATAGAAGTTTAGTGGAAAGACGAGCCCAAGGAAAAGAGAAGGGGCATCGCGGGGAAGGGGGAGCAGAAGAGCCAAGTTTCCCCCAGCACCCACGGTGGAAGCAGCGGGAGGCAGAACCTCCGCACAGACGTTATTTGCTGTTCTCCGCTACAGGCAGCGCTCCGTTTCCTTAGCTACAAGCCACCGGTTTTCCAGAGAGCGTCAGTCGTTTGTCAGTTAGCCCTGGCCCGCAAACCAGCCCCCGGTCCCCAGTGTCAGCAGTAAGAGCCCATCGGAGAGGCTGGGTTAGCAGAGCAGGGGGAAAAAACCATTACGTTTTCCTTCGGTAATTACAAAACTCAATTGGGAAGGAGGTCTTCACTACGAGTATCGTAATAAGAGTTAACGGTGCTTTTTAATACGCAAATAAAAAGCCGGAGGTAACGACAGGAAGACGGTGAGCTTTCAAACTCTACAGCATGAGAGAGAGAAGCAAATCCCGGTGACCAAGGATTAGTAGCGCCCATATTCGGGCTTCTAGTCTGGTGAACAAGGGAGGAAAAGAGTATTTGAGAGGGCAGGGATTAGAGGCACAGCGCAAGCGGAGTCACCGGTGAATGCAAAGAACCGCCCAGCACCCGGTGCTGGAAACACTTGTGCTTGCTCAAGTGGCAAGGCAGGCAGGAGGAGAAGGTGAAGAGTTCATCACCGAGGACGTTTCCATTCTAAAATGGAATTATTCTTGCTATTCTACCTGTGGGCTCTGGCAGGGCTTTTTCTTGCTGGGGTTCTGCATGTTGGACATGGTTGTGTTCAGCCTCCTCCTTTAGCTTCTCGGGAACATCCACGGTAGTAACAGCTTTTTCTGGGAGGTGGTTTTTATTTTCTAGTGCAACGGCTTCTTTCGCTTCTACTGGAACTGAAATAGCAAAGAGAGGAACAGAAAGCTTCAGTTCTCCTGAAATCAGGCAGCCTGCCGTCTAAAAGCCAGCTCTTGGAAGGGGCAGAGGTTTTATTTTCCTTTGTCTTTTCCTTCTTCTTTTTCACAGGAATAAAGTTTATAAGACACATTAGTCTACTACTAATTACTACTGTTACAGTCTACAACGTGTTATTTCCTCACAATCCCACTTTAAGCAGCAATTTTGGCAGACGTGCCAAGGTAGAGGGAACACACGAAGCAGAGACTGTCCTGGGGTTCGAGCACAGGGTGAGGGTTTGGGTTTGGTTTTTCTCTTTCTAATCAGCCAAATTCAGGCTATCCCAGCTCCCCACTGGGATTCAAATCCAGAATATATTCCGTTATCAGACTAGAGTCCCTGTCTACTGCCAAACACCTACGTGTTCACATCTACCCCAGAATATATTCATGCAGACACCATGAAGTTCCTAGCTCCGTGTAATCGCAAGTTTTAATTTGTAAGATGTAATTACATAGGAGAGCAGTTCTATATGTAATTAATTTTTTAAAAATTTTAAATAGAAATAAAAACTCTGACAGATACTGGCATGACAACTATGGACGAGAAAGAAAAAGACAAGTTCTTTGATGGCAATTTCGAACGATACCATCTATTTCTAAGAGTCCCCACGTCAGCACACCCGAGTGACCTTCCTGAACTGAAACCTTTGTTGCTTTGTCCTTGCTCGGGACGGGAGAGCAGTGTCCGTGAGAAAGATCTTAGGGAGGGAGGTCAGAAGGAGCTGACAGGGAAGTGCTGGCTCCAGTTTTATGCAGTGGTTTGCGTTTCTCACCTGCTGGTTCTGAAAGATGGTTGGCCTGTTCTGGAGGGTGCTCTTGACGGGGGCTGGGAGGGGGTTTGCTGTCTTTAGCTTTCTCTAACAGACCAGCACAAGCTTCTGGCGCTTTGGATTCTTGTTCTATGTTTGCAGTTGTTGCTGGAAACGGAATGCGAAGGATAGAAACTCGTATTATTTTTAATTTAAATCAGATTAAACAAGATAAAAATCATTTCCTCACCTAATTATTATCCTCCACAAGAAACAAAAGGGTTCCCTCCCTTTCCCTTTCCTTGGGACCCACAAGAAAGGTGGGGAGGGACTTTTACAAAGGCCTGTAGTGACAGGATGAGGAGTGATGGTTTGGAACTGGCAGAGGGGAGATCTAGATTGGAAATAAGAAGGAAATTCTTCACTCTGAGGTGCTGAGACCCTGGCCCAGGTTGCCCAGGGAAGCTGGGGATGCTCCATCCTTGGATGGGTTCAAACCCAGGTTGGACGGAGCTTTGAGCAACCTGGGCTAGTGGGAGGGTTGGAACTAGATGATCTTTAAGGTCTCTTCCAACCCAAACCATTCGAGGATTCTCTGATTCCAAAACAGTGTTAATCTGCTTTTTGGGATCACTTTGTACCAGCTCTCCCCTCCTGAAACCAACTCTCCCCTCTTGAAACCAACTCTCCCCTCTTGAAACCAACTCTCCCCTCCTGAGTGTTGCGCTGAAGGAACCTGCCACTGAGGATGACAGTGCCACGAGTCTTAACGCAGATGAACTCAACGTCTCTAAGGCTGTCCTAAACATTATACATCTCTGCTAAGAATGCCAAGTAAAAAAAATAATAGAAGCCATTGAAATATTCTAGGTTTATATTTTATTAGCAAACACTCCTCATGGAGAGGCTCCTCTGCCTGCATCTCGATAGCAGAACTGAGCTCTGCTTCAGACATTCATGCAAGGCCTATCATAACCTGAGCTACTGAAAAAATACGCTTTTATCTGAGTCCCACGACACCCGTGCATCTGTGTGGCCACCACCACGTGCTACCAGAACTGCCGCTGCTGGTGCTGTGCCAACGACAGCGGCCTTCTCACACCACTTGTGATGCTACCTCAAGGCCGAGCAAAGCTTTCAGACACACACACTCACCTGCAGGAGACTTGTCGAAGGGTGACTTGTCTTGCTCAGGAGAAGACTCCGGTGTCATCGGCTTTTCAGATGCAGGAACCTTGGTGGCAGCTGCAGACTTGGCTTCTGCAGAGGCGAACCCAGAATCCACGGCAGGAAGAGGGTTGGCTTCAGCTGCAGGAGCGAACCCAGAATCCATAGCATTGGCTTCAGCTACAGGAGCGAACCCCGAATCCATTGCATGGTGGTGGTTGACTTCTGCTGCAGGGGTAAACTCTGCATCTGGTGACGGTGCAAACTCAGAATCCATAATATAATGAGGGTTAGAGTCTGCTGCTGGGGCAAACGCTGAATCCATAGCGTGGTGAGACTGAGCGTCTGCTGCTGGGGCAAACCCCAAACCCATGGCATGGTGAGATCCCACATCTGCTGCCTCAGCAAACGCCAAATCCATGGCGTGAGGAGATCCTGCATCGGCTGCTGGGGCGAATCCTGCATCTCCTGCTGCGGCAAACTCGAAATCCATAGCGTAATGGGATGTAACATCTGCTGCTGGGGCAAATGCAGGACCGACAGCATTAGGAGACTTGGCTTCTGGCGTAGGAGCAAACCCAACATCCATCGTCTGAAAAGGGTTGACTCCTGCTGCAGGTGCGAATCCAGCATCCAGAGCTTGAGCAGGTTTGGTGTCTCCTACGAGGATGGACCCATCTTTTTCTGCAGAAGCGGACGTGACATCCGAGGTGGGAACATGTGCTGCATCTGCCACAGAAACACATATCACGGAAATCAACCACAAAATACAGAATGTAAATAACCGACGGGGTGGTTTTATGACAGGAGAGGAGAGGGCTCTAGCTCCCTGTCTTTATTCTTGTCTTTCAGCATCACTGGAGCGTGGCCAGAGAAGGGCAACGGAGCTGGGCAAGGGGCTAGAGCAGGAGGCTGGGGAGGAGCAGCTGAGGGACCTGGGGGTGTTGAGCCTGGAGCAAAGGAGGCTCAGGGGAGACCTTCTTGTGTAGCTGCCCAGGGACCAGCTGCTCACAGATCCACCATGAGCAACATATTTCAGCAGAATATATACAGGAATCACCATAAGGGGGTTTTCCTGTACAGCAGGACACAGAAACTTTTGGCGACACCTTTCTGAGCCCAACTGTGCATCCCGACAGCGGAGAAAGTCCTGAAACACTCCAGAGTCACACACACTTCATTTTAAGTGGTGTTTACGCTGCTCACGGGTGGTAGGATGCCACGCCTTGAGCAGAAGCATCGGCACCCTTGCTACAAAGGACACCGTCACCCAGTGAAGCACCAGCTGCCCTTTATTCTTTCATGCCCGGCTTGGCCTCGCTCATTTTTCACACGACATCTACTGAAGTCGGAGCTGTTAGTTCCAAAACAACATTGGTCAGTTCACAGCACAATCAAAAGCTCCGCGTTTAAATTCAGTTTTTCACAAATCCCCTTAAAGGAGGTTTTTCAGGCAGTGGCAGTTGAACGTTTCAGCTGTCGAGAGGCAACTTCTTACAAATTATCCCCCGCCAGAAGCGCCGGGGTTTTGTTTCGCAGCTGTTTATTCGTTTCAGCAGCCCCGAGCGCTGCCCCTGCCCTGGGTAACGCAGCAGGGCGAGCTGAACATCTCAGACACATCGCGGAGTCGACGGTAAAGAACAGAATAAAAATTTCTAGTGATTGCTCGAGTCGCATCTAAAAATATCCTCCGCAAACAACGGGAAAGATACTGAATCTTACGCTAGACACTGAAACTGAAAAAGGAAAGAAATTACGAAAGTGGAACAAGTCCTTTTTAAAGCAGCACGTCAGGATCCATTTAGAGAAAACCAATCTCCCGGTGAACCAAACCAGAAAGGTCCATTAGGCACCAGCCCGCGCTTGGTTTCTNGGAACGAAAGCAGGAGCCGCTGCTCCGGGGCTTTCCGGGAAAGTCGGTTTGATTGCCTCAGTCACTGCGGGGGGCACTGGGCACACAAAAACAAACCTCAGTCCGATTAAGCGCTCAGAAAGATCTCAGCAAACAGTTTTCCCTATCTCAGCAAACAGTTTTCTCTTCTGGAGTTGCCAGGGTGTGAACGACCCTCTCAAGGTGCTGCCTGCAGCAGCAACCCTGCTGACTGAGCTCCCCCACGTCAGGATCCCAGTCGGATCAGACTAAAACAGAACTGGTTTTTACTGGCAATTCTCAGAGAATGAATCTGTGCAAGACCCAGGAAAACGCGGATCCTGAGAGAAGCAACGGCTGTGACAAAGTTGAGGAACATTCAGTGACAAAGCATCTCAGTTCTACCCTGAGCCTTGGGTGGAGCCACCAGCTCCAGAAACACTTCCTACCCAGGACCACTGTTAAAATTCTCCTTTCTTGGCTTGTTCACCCAAATCAGCAATAAAGATCCCATTATGGATCATGTATTGTAATAAACAGGCAACCGTGACGGACTCAGGTCCCAGTGGAGCTTCAAACATTTAACTGTCACCAGAATTGAAAGATGAGATGTCCCTGTCCATGGCAGGGTGGTTGGAATGAGAACTTTAAGATGTTTTCCAACCTATTCTATGGTTTTATGATTGGGCAGGTTTGAAATCTGAATTTAGTTTAAAATTCTGTTGATTGCGTGTGAGCCGAATGTTTGTTGGTGCCTTCAGCCGCACCAACCCTTAGGAGTGGTAAACATCAGCGGCTCTTACTTAACACTCAAGTCAGCAGATTTAACTCTACAGCAATAAACTTCCAGTTTTAGAGTTTCCTTTCAAAAATCAACTTTATTCACCCCGTTTATTAGTTTAGTGTCAAGTGATGCTTGAACAAACATCCCAACTGGAAATTAAGATACCTTCACCATAACGGAGAGGCACAGAATGGAGCCAGTCTGGAATCTGCACAGCTTGCTGGTGAGCTTATTTTTTTTCCCCACTCATCTCCATCTGCTAACTTAATTCCCAAAGCCCACGAGAAGGACAGGCTTTCAGTGGGGTAAAGCTCTGCTACATCAGACATGCCCCTAAGAGGGCATGTGACCAATATCTATTGATGGTTGGGCTTGGATCTGCACATATGAGTTACCCTCCATTAGAAGAAACCAGTGTGTAAGATGCAGGGGTCTCCCCACCCCTTAGAGCACCATGCCAGGAAACGCGTGTTATGCAACATCTTTCTAAAACACACACTTCTGTTTAAAATTGGTTTGCGAACCAGAAACAGGGTTTTCCTTGGTCAGGAAGCCCTTGCCTCCGCTACAGGCTGGTGTTTCTTGAAAAGGCAAACCAGGAGAGAAGCTCTGCCTCTGCTGTTCAGAAACTCTCTGCAGACAGTTCCTACAGATCAAGTCGAAACTGGTATTACCTGGTGGCTCAACAAAGAAAGAGGCGTCTGGTCCCTTCATGTCATGCTGAGCTCCCATCCAATGTTCTTCAGGCACTATGGAGAACAAACACATTTAGTCCTGCCTCAGACACTGCTTTAGCTTTTCAGTTGAAGGTGTTGACTCTGCTGTTTTCTGAGCTCATTCTCGGGTAACTTTCCAGTTGCCTTTAAGAATGGCACCAGAACATTGTGTTCTTCTGTGATTATTGCAGGCATGAGCTGGCATGAGAGAAGAGTGATGACCAGCACCGACCCCAGGACCCAGCAAAGCAGGTTCTCTCCTCAAGTCTTCTGGGCAACTGGCTCTAGGTGGCTCTGCATGAGCAGGGGGGTTGGACAAGATGACCTCCAGAGGTCTCCTTCCAACCTCAACTATTCTGGGATCTCCAACACCTTCAGCACATTCACACTGAATGAAGAACTGTCATTGCCAATGGGATACTTTTTAATCTTGACTCCTCTTCACCAAAATTCTGTAGGACTGAAGAAGGTTTTCCCCACTGCAGACCCTGAGACAGGAAGAGCAAAACATCGGCGTCTTACCTGCTCTGTCTTGCAGAAATTCTGCAGTCGAATCCAGGCCAATGAAGGCTGATGGGTCTAGAGCCTCAGCAGGAGAGTACAGGGGTCCCAAGAAAGGTTGTTCAGGTACCATCATAGATCCATGTGGTGCTAACGAAACGAGAGGCCATTTGTTAATCACTCCGCTAGCCCTAACGACTCCCCTCCAAAATGTCAAGCCCATACAAGTCCCGGAACATAAACTATTCTCTTCTGCTCCCAAGCAGTTTAGATCAAGTTTGTAAGCAGCTCACGTAGTTCACCTTTACAATTTGCACGGTAAATTAGGTATGCACAGATGATTTTTTAACAAAACAGCAAGCCCAGGTAAACTGCTTTCCTTGCACTTTCTGTTTCTGCTCCCAGGAATTCTTCAACTCCAACAGTTCAAACACTACAGATCACTTTGTGGAAAAAGTTCACGCGTATTTGGCTTCTAGCAACGAAAGCAAGAGCCACTGGTAACTCCTGCTTCAACTCATCCAGATATCCCATCTACTTCAAAAAAAAAACCCTTCCTGGCAGTAATTCTTGTTACGGCTTTAGACACAAAAAAGCCAGTCTGTGAACTTAGCAGCTTAATAATTTTCAGTACCTGAAAGTCAACAGAGAATATCCCCAAACCTGGCCATCCGGGACAAAACCTGAGGAGGAACTCACCGTGGACGTCTCTGGAAGAATCAACATGATCCGTGAACAGCGGCACATTCTTCACGTCAGGAGAAAAGGATAAGTCAGGCAGATTCTCCGCCCTGTGCATGCTGAAGGGGTCTGGCAGGAGACACGAACGGGGCCAGTGTCACCACACAGGGGGAAGACACGGCGCACAGTAAGATTAGTTAAAAAACGAGATGAAGATGACCCTGAGACCACCACTGGAGTTCTGAGGGAAAGCTGCTTCCAAGATCATTTACCAGGAGCAAACACACCATAACACAAATTTATGCCCAACAGCAGAACATGGTTGCTCAGGCTGATTCCTGGGCAACACCGACTGAACTTCAGATTACGACTGTTGCATGGAGAACCTGTCTCCTCCTCTCAAGGAGGAAGCATCTGTTTCTGACCTGACGGACACATACAGGTAACCCGAGTCAGAAGCAACGCCTGAGCTCCAGATGAGTTAACTGGACAGCAGACCATGTGTAAGCTACATGCTCTGCTCCTCAAGAAGAGTAAACCAGTATAAACTGACTGATGGGCCAGTAACTTAACCAAGTCACAAGCCAAAGAGGAGAAGAACACATTTCCCACCACCCCAGGCAGATGAGGANGGAGGCTCAGGGGAGACCTTCTGGCTCTGCACAACTCCCTCAAGTTCATTCAGGACCTTGGAGCCAGGGGCGGTCGGGCTCTGCTGCCAAGGAACAAGCACCAGGACAAGAGGAACCGGCCTCAAGTTGCCCCAGCCAGGGGAGGTTGAGGTTGGAGCTGAGGAACAATTTCTTGGGCACTGTCAAGGGGTGCCCAGGCGTGTCCCAGGCTGCCCAGGGCAGGGGTGGAGTCCCCCTGATCCCTGGAGGGGTTTCCAAGCCGTGGAGATGTGGTGCTGAGGGACACGGGGCAGTGGTGCCCTGGCAGGGCTGGGGATGGGTGGACTGGATGATCTTCAAGGTCTCTTCCAACCAAAATGATTCTGTGATTCTACTGTAACAAGGGCAAGACACTGCAAGGGGAAGGAAACATGGTAGTTTCTCATACCCTCCAGGAGACAACGAGTAATTTCCCACAAGCTTTCTCAAAACCGAGCGAAAATTGGGTGAAAGTTGTTGGGTGAAAGGGTATCTTTCTGCAGGCGCAGGTTATACAAGGTTCATCTAATTTTCAGGAGAGTCAGCAGCTACAGAGGCTGCCTCTGGAACAGACCGACCCGCATTGCAGACACGGCTACGTGACAGCTGGACCCGACGTTCCAGAGAGCCGAGGAAAAGCGGCTTTCAGCTGGCGACACCCCTGGTGAGGTTTGCACTGGAAGCCACAGTCCCCGAGAGCGGATAAACTGGAGGAGTCAACCAAAAAATGCTGTCACCACGCAAGCCGAGGCAGGGGGACGTCTGCTCACCCACGTTCTGTGGGCTCTAACACACCGGGATAGCAACTCAACTCTATTTTGAACCAGCTCGACTCACTCTAGGGCACGTCAGGGCTCGACGGGCTCAGTCAACTCTGGTGTCAGGATGATACGCGCTTTAGGAAACAGAGCAAGACACCCTGAAAAGCACAGGCGCAAGTACGAGGCGAGAGGACAAACCCACCCGTAGGGAGGGAGGGTGGCGCTTTCTCGTGGCACACAACTGGTGAAATAATTGATGCTAGAGTTTTAAGATCCTACAGTCGTACCGGCCATCTCCATGGGTTTGAAGACGGGCTGCGATTCGAAGCGCAGGTCTCTGTCATCCATCGTCCAGGAGTCGTTGCGATCAAGGAATTCTTTGTAAGACAGCTTTTCATCCATGACTTCTCCTGGGAATACTGAAACGAAAGAGAACGACAAGGTCAGAAGTGAAACGTTAAGCTGAAGTATTTAAAATAGATTATTGGGTGGTGTGGCATCCAGAGGCCAACAGCTAACACAAGCTGTTAGCCTGCCCCAAGACCACGAATGCTCCGTTTTTACTGCTTTGGTTCAGATCCTTGAATATAAGAACCAGAAAAATGGGCATTTCTGCATCTTGATGGACATGTAAGACAGAGAATGGACTCCCACATCCGTGTTGTGCTGTTTTCAAGCGCTGGACAATTCACACTGGCTCCTCACACTCCTTTTTGTGGAGGTTTTTAATTAACGTACGAGCTGGAACAACCCTCGGACGCTGAACTAAAGCTTCCAAATAAAAAGCAAAACCAATGGTAACACGCAGAAGGAACAGACTGGAAGAAATAGCTGGACAATGAAAACCACAACACTGGTGTACAAAGGCAACGTGCGCTGCCTCTTCTCGCAGGCGGAGCTACCAGCTGGTTGCAAACAGAGAATTCCCAGTAAGGTGGAAGAGAGACTCACAGGGAGGTTGCAATAATTCTGATTAAAAAGTGCTTGAGAAAGAGTAAGATGAAAAAGGGTCTTTGCTTCACACCACCAAATAATGAAACAACGCCGGCACAAATCAACCGGTGCTTACAGCGATTCCATCCGAGATTTCGTTCTTACAAGAGGAGGGGATCCACTGAAGCTCCAAACGTGTCAGAATCTCGGCTCAGCACATCAATTCTGCTTCCCATCACGAGGTCTAACCCTCTGCCAGGTCAGAGGCATATGACCTTCTGCAGATTCCTATCTGGGGTCATTAACCGCAATACACTTGAGCAGGGACTTCACAGATAATCCCCAGGAAGGCAGAAGAATTAATGAGCTTTAGCTCCCTTTGATCGTTACAGGAACCGCAGCGTGGCAGCCAGGACAGGGACCGGGCCAAGCTTTCTCTACCTAAATTCAGAGGAGGCACTGACGGTGTCAGCAGGTTTCACAGAATCCTAGAATGGTTTGGATTGGAAGGGACCTTCAAGATCACCCAGTGCCAACCCCCCTGCCATGGGCAGGGACACCTCCCATGATCCAAGGTTGCCCAAGCCTCCATCCAGCCTGGATTTGAACACATCCAGGGATGGAGCATCCACAGCTTCCCCGGGCAACCTGTGCCAGGGTCTCACCACTCCCACAGTGAAGAACTTCTTCCTAATTTCTCATCTAAATCTCTCCTCTTCCAGTTTGAAGCCACCACCCCTTGTCCTATCACTGCAAGACCTTGTAAAAAGTCCCTCCCCAGCTTTCCTGTAGGGCCCCTTCGGATTCGGGCAGGCTGCAAGAAGGTCTCCACAAGGAGGTTTCAGTTCGCAGCAGCTTGGTTCCCTTGGTGGGAGGCAGGACACGAGTCCTCCCTGCCCACGCTGGCCTCAGAGCCCCAGGGCCTCATCCCACCTCATCCTCCTGCTCCATCCCCAGCC
>WEIS01085323.1:0-14676 GCA_013389965.1 Todus mexicanus
ACATGCTCCAGTCCCTCAGTGTCTCAATATCAGACTTTCCTGTAGTGATTGGCCCCAAACTGAACACTATATACTAAAGGAACTAATCTCCAGAGCAGCTTAACTCTGAGTACTTTAATCTTTGCCCTGCTCATGGCTTTATATTCTGAAAGAGCTCATCATTTTAACTTTTCCCTTCTTACTTTGCCCATTAAGAAACTACTGGTCTATATTCTACATGCAAGCTGAACCCTGAAAATCAAACGTATTTGCCATGTAAAGCGAAACCCTGCTTCTCCTCTTACATCTGTACCGCCCAGAACTAACCGCAGTGAACTCAGTCAGGAAAGGTATACAAAGGGAGGGAGCCTGGTCCAAAGAGTAACATAACCCTTCGTACACGGATGCAACCCAAGAATATAAAGAGCCAATGAACTGATCTGAGGTCACACAGAAAGACGGCAGAGCAGCCTGTTAATAGATGTTTCCTCCTGAATTGCCAGACAGTTTGCACTCGATCTTTCTGGTGGTCACTGAATCCAGGATATCTGGGAAGGGGATTCCTCCACTGCACTTTCAAGGTCATCTTGCCAACAAGGTAGAAGAGTTCAAATCAAAACCAGCAACCTCAACCAGTTCTGTAGCGCAGCAGCTCGGGGTGTAAAACCTGACGCAGACCCAGCTCTGTATTACCAAAAACGCTTCAAGCTGCTTCAGAACTTAACTTCCAAATCTGAGTATAGAAAAACTGCTTTTTCTCTTTTGTGTTTTATTAAATGTAACAAATGAGCAGAAATTTGGGCTACAAGTCACCCGCGGCCGCTGTTCCTGGACACTTTTGCAAATGTCCAACTGGCTTCACCGGTTTGTGAAACACCCCAAAGGCGCTCCTGAGGAAAGATCAGTTTTGTCTTCACTGGACAGTTTTGTCACCTGCAGGACACCATGTAGTTAATTGCTTTAAAAAGGAAGGACAAGAGGGATTCTTTAGCTTTCATGTGTTAGACTAAGGAATTCAGTTAGGTGATTACAATTCTGAGACCCACTCCTCCGGATCCGGATGTGACTTCCTCAAGGATGTCTGTTAGTAGGAACCCAAGAGGGTTCTTTTTAAATAGTAGAATCAGAGAATCATCAAGGTTGGAAACAACTTTTGAGATTATCTACTCCAATCATCTAATAAACATTATCATCACCATTAAACCATGTCCTTAAGTGTCACATCTACACATTCTTTGAACACCTCCAGGGATGGTGACTCCACCACCTCCCTGGGCAGCCTGTTCTGATGTTTAACCACTCTTTCAGTAAAGGAAGTTTTCCTAATATCCAACCTAAACCTCCCCTAGCACAACTTAAGCCCGTTTCTTCTCGTTCTGTCACAGGTTACCTGGGAGAAGAGATCAAGAAAACCAGAATAATTTCACCTTACAAACAGCAGCAATGAGACTGCACTGACTGCAGCCCAAGTGTAACAGCACTTCACAAAGGACTCACACTAAGAATCCAGCTTTTAGTTTAACAAAACCCCTAGTTTAACAAAACTTTAATTTTAACAAAATAATTCATAACCTAAGCCTCCAATTATAATCCCCAACTTTTCTTAAAAGGCCTTTCTATCACCATATCACAGTACGATACATTTTACTCAATTCTGCAGCTGTAAGAAATCATGTTTACCTTATAAAATTTTGGCTGATGTTACCCAGAGAAACAAACTTTAACCTCCATCCATCAGTTTCAAAATAAATATTGCAAGTTAATGTTCCGTCTTCTTTGTTCCGCGTCTTCCGGGGTTAGCGCTAAGTGATGAAGAAGTTTTATCTCGTGTGTAAGACAAGCCACTAACACTGATCTATTCCCTCCCCGAAACATCAACAAAAGGAGCTATGGGTCACTGAGCCAAAAAATTAAATGCTGAAATGTACATCCAACAACGTTACCCTCCGCTAGCAGATATCCTGTGGAATAGGAAGAAAATAAACCAAATGCAACTCAAAGGTCTCGCCAAAAGAAAACATTCAGAGAAGAAGAAGGTGAAATTCAGCCCCGCTCTTCAGGACCAAAGGGATCCAGTTACAGCTTCAAAACTTTTTCGTGGCGTCTGTTTGAGCGCCGCTAAGAAGACGTGGAGAAACTTTATGGTATGTGACCATGGTTGGCTTGGGGGAAGGAAAAGGTTTCTTTGAAAGGTCAGGCGCAGGAAATTATTAGCTTTTTTCTCCAGTTCTTCAACACACGGTTGCTCTTCCACCACTAACATCGCAGTCATTTTGCCCACAGAAAACTGACTAGCAAAAGCAGGGCTAAATTATCATAGAATATTAGGTTGGAAGGACCTCAAGGACCTTGTAGTCCAACTTTACGAGGTAAAAAAAATACCATTTAAATGAGATCACCCAGCACCCTGCCAAGCTGAGTCTTAAAACTGTCCCATGTAGGGAAATCCACCACTTCCTCTCTGAGATTATTCCAATGGCTAATTGTTCTCATGGTGAAGAGTTTTCTTCTGGAGTCCAATCGGAATGCCCACAGGAGTAACTTGTACCCATTAAGAGTACACATCAAGGTCATCCTGCACTAAAAGGGGCACTTCAGTGGATGGGACATCTTTTTTTCCCAGGTTTGAATAGAACAAAGTCAAATTCCAGCCCCTATTTGAGCAGGAGGTTTACACTTGATGAGCTTCGAGCCCCGTATATATGACAAATTGACGAGATCCAAAGCAAAACAGGGAATATTTGCAATGGTACCATGTTTCCCTACTACTATTCTACTCTCCAGGATCTTTCTTGAAGGGAACAAAAATAAAAGAAAATGACTAATAAAATAATATACCTCTTGTTATACACCCAATGAAATTCATCATGATTTTATCAAAATGGAGAGAGACTGCATCGTAAAAATTAACGGCATTTCCTCAAAGCTCTGTCTACAGTGTTCACAGTTCAGCAGCTGCTTATCCAGCAGCTCAAGTCGAGAGCTAAGGACAGATTCTACGAACAAAACACCACCAACCTCATGGGAAAAAAAAGGATTGGGAAACATTTAGTGGGGGGAAAAAAAAATAACAGTGACTAAAATGAAGACAGAAATATCAAACATATGCCACCATCCAGTTCATCCTTTTCTAAGCCCAGTAGGAATTCAAGAGAATTCCTGCATATTGAATTGGACAAAGCTGCGAGCAACCCTCGTCCTCGTTTGAAGAGGATTTAGAATAATTGCTGTCAAAAAAACTTGATAGCTCGGATGGCCGCAAGCACGAAATCACAAGTGTCTTGTAGGCGCTGAAAAAGGAAAAAGCTGAAAGGCATCATATGACTTGTCAGGTAGCTACAGAGATCAACAGGAAAAATAGGTACAAACATTTGTAAGTAAAATACAGCCGCTAAAAAAAAACCCCAAAAAATATCTGGGCCCGGAGTCTCACGCATTAATGAGAATATTTATAATACATTAGATCAAGACTTTCCAGCAACGCGCTGAAGAACACCAGAGGACAGCAATCAAGGAATGATGAAAGAACACCACATATAAACTCAGCATCATCTGAACGGTGATGATAATAAAGAATTAAAACTTCGGCAAGATATGGTATCACGCCTACAGCTCTGCTACCTACCCTGGAATACTTGTTGATCACTAGAAGGATAAACCTAAGGCACAAATATTAAGAGGGAAAGCGGAAGATTCAAACTTTGAAATGAAAAGATTTTGATCAGCCACCTTATTTTCCTAATTAATATTTCAGTGATTTTAATGCGCTTCAATTCAGACAGGCGACGAGCAATTCTCATTGCCTGCCAACCAAGATCATCCTTTCTGTAAGGCCCTTTTTATTACGATTCCCTTTTAAATAGAAGTCCCTTGTAATATATTTCCCCCGCGTAGGTAGCCATACAGCAACGCGCTTCAACACAGCCTGTCTTGGATGTCACAGGCTTGACACGAATTCTTTTAAGAGCAGAATTTTAGGAAAAAAGCAGCTTTGAAAGATGCATCGTTTTTTCCAGGGAATTCCAACAGACACAAACTTCGGCCCTTCTGATTGACGCGACCAAACTTCAGCTGTAGTAAAATGGAATCCAAACCTAGCATTTTATGTTCCAGCGAGAGGGTGGGAATGAAGAAGGACGGCTAGAAACAAGCTTCTGCACGTACAAAAGCCTCCCCACCACCACCGCCACCACCACCACCAATCTCCTTAGGTCACGTTACTGCCAAACAGCTACAGCCCCCTATGAAATCCCAGCCAGACTGATCTCATTTTACTGCCATTTTTCAGAGGACGAGATCTTTGGCAGCAGTCTCTCACTGCTCGTGTAAATACTTGTATTTTTTCAAAAGAACAGGAAAAAGCAAAATCTCGTTTGCAATTAGTAAACAGTGAGGTCTAAAATATTCATGTGCCATCAAAGGCTTGATTATTCCGAATTCTCCTTTGTCAGTGCTTTAAAATTTGAAGTTCGTTTTGCAGCAAACGTTCTTATTTTAGTTGAAGAAAGGAGACTGGAAGGCAGCAACTGAAAACTTAACTGAACCTAAACCAAGCAACTATACTAAATTTCTTCAGGCTTTGATTTAAGAAAACAGTAGAACACGTGCGCAAGTCTTCTCTGGATTTTTTTGGTTAACAAAGAAAAGACAGAATTTGCTCCGAAAAGCAAAGAGTTGAAAGCAGAGATAAAAAAACAGAGCGAAGTTTTCCTAAGAGAAGTGTAGAATTAAAGCAAGAGCATTCAAATTGAACCACGTACCTCGAAAAAGAGCCTCCTCAGAACCACGCAACCTCTATCGAGTGATAATTTGTTGAGTGTGCTCTAGTCTAGCACCGCAATTTAGATTTAATTACAGCTCCACGGTTATTCCTTCTTTAAGCTGTGACGCTCTCCAGGCAGAACGCATCTCGGAAGGTTTATTGCGTACCAAGGGATGAAACTCGTGCTTCTTCAATCACCAGAAGAGCAGCAAAATACCCCCGGCGCAGTCGCTGCTACGCTGCGGCAACGGCAGTTTTAAATACTACTTTTATGTACTTGGATTGAAATTCATCCGTCACGTGAAATCAATGAAGAGTTAATCAAAAGTTTAATTGGCACCTAGGGTCTCGGGCGGCAATAATAATTTAATAGCGTTGAAAACGTAATCAATTGCCGAGGTGATAAACAAGGGGGCAAAGGGGTGGTATTAGCATAAAAACACAGCGACTGCCGTAGTCAATCCTCTGGGATCCTTTAGATCCTGCTGTAGCAGACACTTCTGCTTCACCTAATCAAATAACTTCAGACCACAGCCAGAAGTGGATGCTCCAGCGACAAATTAAGACCCTTCAGCGCGCGCACGTATAAAAACATTCCCCCCTTCACTGACACGTGTGTCTTAGGCGCTTGCTAAGCTGTGAAGCACAAGAAAACCTTGTGCTTCCTTTCCAATGAAAACCCTTGGCGTTTTTGTGGTAATTTATATTATCATTAATATTTCCTACTCCAACGAAGCGTATTGTTTGCTGGCGAGGACATCATCACGCACACAGCAGCACATGCGAGCTATGGAAGATGCACATAGTTCATATGAATCTGTTCAGCTGATGAGTCGCCCAGAATTAAAAGCTGTTAACGATGATGAGAACTTCCAAGTTCAGAAAAAACTCAAACGGCATTTGACAATTCCTCAAAACCCCTCATTTCTTCTGAATAAAGAGTGCAAATAAATACACACTGAATGGAACATAGCAGAAAACCACTTCTCTGAAGCCCAAGTTCAGAAGTAAAACACGTCTTCAGTCAGAGAGACCAAAAAAAAAAGGAAGGTAAAACCAAGAGCGATTAAGGAAAGCATAAGGTCTCCTAATAAAGCAGAACAAATATTCTCTGCTTCTTAATCACCTTTCCTCACATCAATCCTCCCTGCTCTGCACCAAACCTCATTTCCAAGCGAACTGTTCTATCATTCACCTGTAGTTGGCCAAGCTGTGCTTCATTAGAAGGAGAGTTGTGTTTACCAACAAACCTGCCATCAAAATATCAGGTCTGGTGGATTTTACTTAGAAAGGAAATCAAACCTCACGAGGGCTTGCCAAAGCCACATAACCAAGGATCACAGAATTGCCACAGTTGGAAAAGACCTTGAAGATCATCAAGACCAACCATCATCTAACTCTACCAGGGCCACTACTACACCACATCCTTGAGCATCTATCTAGACAGCTTTTAAATACATCCAGGGATGGTGATTCAACCACCTTCCTGGGCAGCCTGTTCCAGTCTTCGATAACCCTTTTGGTGTAGCGGCTTTTCCTAATGTCCAACCTAAACCTCTCCTGGCGTAACTTGAGGTCATTTCCTCTTGTCCTATCAGTTGTGACTTGTGAGAAGAGACCTCTCCTCAGGGAGAGGTCGTAGAGTAAGGAAAAAACCTAAATCAGGAGAAAGAAATAAACAGCTCCTGAGAATAATAAATTACTAATAGCACAGTAAGTGCAGATCTACACCCAGAAATAGCTGATGGCTACAGGATTTCTGGTTTGGACTGAAGTCGAAAACGGGAGTTCCCTGAGCCAAGTTGTATGGGAAAACCAGAAACATTCGTTGTCTTTAATCAACACCTGCCAGAATTAAAAACGAATGCTGTCAAAATACCAGAAATGCCACAACAAAGCTGCTGCTCATGTGTAAGTAGTGCGGGCCGCGTCCTGTTGATACCTGGACCCACCTGCATCTGGGAGACCTCGCAGCATCCCTAGAGAAGATGCCACCATGCCTGACATTCAAGGCTACATGGATGGCCCTGGACAGGTCTAGTCACTGTATCAACTATATGGTTGAAAGGCTGTGGAAGTATGTCTAAATTAAAGGAAAACAGGAAAGATTTATTTTCTACCATCCCTCGAGGCGTTCAAAAACACGTAGATGTGGCGCTTCATGACATGGTTTAATGGTTATGATAATGTTTAGAAGACCGTTGGACTTGATGATCTTCAAGGTTGTTCCCAACCTTACTGATTCTACGATTCTTTCATATTTTAGTTATTTACTTTTTTTTTTTTTAATGGAAGCCTTTATAAGATTTGTCTTCTACATCTCAGAAATCTTAACGGCTTTACACAACTGCTGACCCGCTGTGGCAAAGGTTTAAAGATGTCCAACCACTCCTTTAAAGACACCCTTTTTGCTGTCACCTTTTGGAGGCTGGATTTCCTCACGTGTCTCAACGCGTGTTATTCTGAATTAGCCAGACAAAAAAAGGGGACCAGCTTGCAAGAGTGAAGGAGCCTAAACGGTGCTGACTTTTTCACGTATCAAATGCAAATTATTTATACAACTACACAATGCCAAGTCGTAAAAAACCCTAGAAAACACATTCCCACAGCTGACCCTTCTTGAAGTACAGAATGGTTAAACTCAATTAAAATGCAACCTAAAAATTCTTAATACCACAGGAAAGCGGAATTAAGGTCTAATAAATACAAAAGCAGCATTAAAAAGCAAGAGGTACTTCTAAAACGGCCTTTCAGGCCTTTTCTTCTGATTCCAAGAACATCATACAAATAGATGCACATCATTCTAAATGGGCTATAAAATCCTAAAAACTGGGTTATTTAAAAAAAGAAAAGAAAAGAAAAAGAAAAGCCAGTATCACGTCTGGAATTTTGGAAAGAAAACAGAAAATTTCATTATGTAGGAGTGAAATTTTGGACTCTAACAGACACCGGCAGTAAAGGATGGAGAAGAGGGGACAGAAGCACCCCAAGCTTACAACCTGTCTGCAGTTATTATACAGTCATTGCTTTATAAGCAAGTAACCTCATTTTACAGAACAAGAAAGGACCCAAACTTTATCAGAAGTTATTAAATGAACACACAGCATCAAGAATCTTCACTATTTTGCCCCTGCTGCTTTTCCTCTCCACAAAACCAAACTGAGAAAGGTGCGAGTGAATCAATAATTCAGTTTTCACAGGTATTTTCTGAGAACGAAATATTCAAAGAGAGCCTGAAATTTGCCAGGACAACTGCAATGTCTTTTCAGCCACGGACATTCAAATTGCTGCTTTCCTTATAGACTTTAACAGAAGTGTTGATGCTTCTAAAGCTTTTATACAAACAAAATACCAGCTGACTTAGTAGTAACAGAAATACCAGAGGTATGGCCGGCATTAGAAACTTAGATGTGAATTGGATTTTTCAAGATGATCCTTCGTTAACAGTAAATTTCAGGTTTGCTACGTCGCAGTGAACACCAGACCTCAGACCGAACGGAAGGAATAAGCTCTGAAATACAGTCGAACAACATTTGTCTTCCATAATCACGATGCCCCGTGCTCTGGAGATTTACACTGATTGAACTAGAAAAGGTCACGCAATTGAAAACGTTCACAACTTGGGCAAGATTCAGCGACAGACTCTTTCCCATCTATCGCTATTTTTTTAATCCATAATGACTGTCACTTTGACAGAGCGTCTCTGTCAGCTCAGTCATGACTGGGCAGAAGGAGCTTCAGCCTTTATCCTCTGGAAGAGCTCACGAGCTTTGGCTTGCAAAACTCAGTGAGACAGAGACACACAAAAAAAAAGAGGAAGAGGAAGCAAAACCTGGCACTCCTCAGGACTTCCCCGTCATCTGTTCAGGAAACAACTTCTCTGCAGTTTAACAACTCACAGATTCACAGATCCACAGGNTCTACTCTGTCCTCATCACGCCTTGAAAAAAACCAGGATCAGAAAACATCTATGTCTTCAGATTCCGACATTAGTGAGCCAAAAGGCCCTTAAAATACCTCTGCATTTACCAGTAACTGAGGAGAGTTTGATCTGTCTTTAGTTCAGGCAGGAATTTGAAAGGATGCTGAGGCTCAGCCCCACGTTCTGAAGTCTTTCCTGAAGCTGCATGGTCCTCCAGGCATAACCTAGAAAACTGCTCCCTCTCTGAATCTCCTCCAACTTTTCTTATTGTGCGGAAAACTTTTCTTTCCCCCCCCCCCCGAAAGTCTGCTCCCCCTCGGGTATTTAGCAGGTGATTTAAAAGACATAAAAGGGTGAGGAGAACAAGGCTCCTACCCTTCACATCACAGTGGACTGCAGAGGATCAGGAGGAAAGCTCACATGGCAGCACAATGCTATCAAACCTCTGGGCCCTTCAAAGGCCGCACGATTGCCTTCCTATAGCTGGAGGAGCTGAGAGCCTGGGGAAAAAAAAAATACAAACCACACAAGCTAACCAGTCTGAGAACAGTGGGCTTGAGAGCAAGCGTTCCATCAGCAAAGACGCTGACAGAGCAGATGAAAATAAAATGCTTTCAGAACCTTTCACGGTGTATTTCTGGATCGAGTTCTCAAGCTTCATACGGTTTTCTGCCACTTTGAACTACACCTTAATGCAGTTACCTCTTGGAATGGGATTCAATACATCAGGCACAAAGGAAAACTACAGAAGGCAGCATTTAAAAAAAAAATGAAACCCCCACAACTACACAGGAGCCAAAGCACACGTGTTGTTGCCATTCAGCCCAGACCCAGAAAGCGTTCCCCACGGAAACAAACTTATTCAAAGGACTCAAATCCGCTCCCCACGACATGAAGGAGAACACCGCAGTCTAGCATCCTGCGTGAGGAAACAATCCCCACAAGTGGAGGAACTACCAGACAGACATCAGGATATACCAGAAATCTCCAGCAAAGTTCAGTTCCAAGACAGGCACGCGACAGTTCTCGCAACAATCCCCCCCAATCAGACAAATCCATCCATTTCTTTTGTGACGTGGAGGTGTTCAGGGTATATTCTTCTTTCGTCCTGCTCTTCGTCTTTGCCTTTTTCCATTAGGACTCTCCAGATCACAATGGCTAAAAGGAAGCATGCACCAGCCAAAGGAATTGCCACAAAATGAATTTCAGAACTGGAAGTTAAGAGGAAGCTGGGCAAATTCAGCGTTTGAGCACCTTCAGAAAATAGAGCGCAAGCCTTCCTGGGGGAAAGCTTCTCCATAGTAACTAAAACTGCAATCTGAGCATTGACTCCCTGTCAAAAATACCCTCGACAGAAAAACGGAGGACAAAAGCCTCCCAGAAGCTGAGATTTCAATGGCCCAAAAAGAGGACAAGAGGAGGCTCCACCAAGAGCACACAACTTCACTGATCTGTTGTACAGGTAAGGGAATGGTAGACAGAAATACTAATAAAAAAAAAGAGATTTTAAAGTTATTTAACGTGTACCAAGTAACATTATCATGGCAACTAGTAAATTGGCGATAGTGCTTCTCTAACAAGAGGCAGGATCAATAGAGGTGACCCTCAGCGTTACAGTCAGGGCTCAGAGCACTGTCCATCCCTTCAAACTCTGCTTAGCCTTAAAAATCAATCTGAAATTCTTCACGCTGAGTCTCTGCCTTCAGTCTTAATTTCGAAAGTATTTTCATTTCAGTCAGTACAACTTAACTGTTTCATGAAGGAGGACAAAGAAAAACATCTTGTTTGGCCTTTGTTTAAAACACAGACTTCTCAAAGAAGAGTTTCAAGGACTGATGCATCCAAGAAAGGGTCTGGGGTAGTTTGGGGTAAGGAAAATACCTTCCGTGACCCTCAGGGTAATTTCTGAATTCAGCTGATGCATGGAAAAGACACAGATTGATCATGTTCTTCGAAATGCAGCTGGGGTTTTACAGCCGAGGCCTCAAAAGGATCTGGTCTGACAGAACAACTCTTCCTTCTCACCCCATGAGGACGTTCCACAGAAGAAACAGAAACCACCACAGCGAGCAAAGCAGTCAAAGGCAGAACGGAGAAATCCCAGCTATGGCTTTCTCCTGTCACCGTCAGGATGAGGTATCATTAGAAGGTACCATTTGGCCGATATACATGGTGAGGATCCTGTCTCTTAAAGAAGAGGGTAAATCAGGAGTGTTTCTAACACTGGAGCCCAAAATTCCAGTTAAACAGTAACTCCAAGATTTTAAGTGCGGGGAGAGTGCCACGTGCTTTTATCAGGGTGCAATATCGTTCTCCTTATCCTAAACCCTCTACCTTTCCAATATGATGGGTTACTAAACTAGTACAGATAAATACTAAGACTTTCCTATGGCATTAAAGAGAAATGCTCCGAACTGTAAGTGGACGAAAAATGAACATTTGAAACTCAGCATCTGCTCCAGTCAATGTTGCATCATAATGTAAACCACACTTAAAAGTACAAGGGATAACAATTCGTCTCGATTCATGAAACTCATTGAAAGATGAATTAGACGCTCATAAATTAGGTGTCTCCTGAACAATCAGGCATCTTCATCCAAAACACTGGGAGATAATTGTCAGAGAAATTCTTTCCATTGGTTATGAAATTAGTGAAAAAAAAAAACCAACCACCAAACAAAAAACCAACCAACCAAACACAAAACTCACACCACAAACCACTGTATTTTTCCCCAACCTCATTAAATGCAATCTTGAAACGAACGGTCCAACCTTCAAAGAATATTACTACAGAAAAATTTCCTACCATTTGTTGTCTCACTTTCAAGTAATTTTTCAGCTGATTTCATTTTAGAACCTACTAATTGAAAACATCAGAGGAGCCAAGCAAGCAATGTGATGCAGCATAAAACGAGGCAAAACCAATTAAACAACACATCCTTTTTTTTTTGAAAACTAGTTTTCCCTGTACTGAGTATCTACAAACTTTAAATCTTGATGAATTTCCCTTAGAAATCCCTGACCTTTTCCTGCTCTACGGAATTGGAAATAATCATCCCTAACTTCAAAACAGTTTTGCGAGCCCGGTTCCAGTTTCAGGATGGCATCTGTGTGGTAACCGCTTCTCTTTTTCTGTTGTTTTTCCATTTCTAACCATCTGCTTTGATCCCCTTGGTCTCGCTGGTAGAGCAGTCGCCTCACACACACAGTCTCTCTTTGAAGCCTTCCAGCAGTGCCAAGAAAGAAGCAGGCTGTGGCAGCAGGCTCAGTGTTCTCCGGTTATGCAACAGATTAGATCATTATCAACAAAACTGGATGCCTCCAGCGGAGAAGAGGAACGGGGAATTCGAGTGCAAGTTGTTCCTTCAGTTTTTGAATTAAGGATGGTTGCTTGGTCAGTTTGAAAGGAGGAAAAAGTTACCTGAAATTAAGGGCTGGTCATATCAGAGAAGATTCACTCTTTTCACTGTTTGGTGAAAAGCTCTAAAATAAACATTAATGTCACATTTATCATTCAATTCTGGTCCTTCCTTGGCAGGAAAGTTTTTTCCCATTGGTGGTGTCACGCGAAAGAAATATTTGGCTCCACCTGATGCCAATAATTTACGAAGCCACGGAAGAATCAAGTGGATTTCACTCCCCATAGATGAATAACCACATGCTGGCAGGGCGCTGGGCTCTCAGATACCTGCAGAGAGAATCTGTGTATCTTACCCACGATAGATTCCTTTGCCCGCAGTCTCTGCATGCCGAGATCCTACACATCTGTCACATTTCTCTCTTCTCTAGTTGCTCCAGCAACTTTTACATCATCAATTATGTAAACTGGCTTTTAAAGCTGCTGCAGTTCAGGATTTCACTTCAGTTAAAGGATAAAGTACCTACTAATCGGTCATGGAGCGAAGATAAGGATTTTGAGTCTTTGTTTGCTGCAGAAAAATATATACTTCAAATTTCTTCAGGAAATGCCTTAGTATAGCTCCATCACCGCGCAACTGCCACGTCCATTTGTGTTCTCCTTCCAGATAATTGGGAAAGAAGTGTTACACTGAAGAAAAAAAAAACCCCTTGAGTCAAGCCCTGACAATGAACGAGTAGTGAGGAGGAGAGATTACGTAATATCGAACAGATTAAACTATTTATTGTTTGCAAGACTTCAGTCACTAAGGCTCACAAACACCTGCGAATAGAAACAAATGGAGGTTTCGAGAAGCCTAACTAAAAGCTTTTATGGTTTCTACAAAGAGCATTTTAACAGTATTTAGATCTCGGACATAGGACTAAAGTAAGTACAAAACAGTTTAATATAGAATAAGCTCTATGGTTGCTCTCAATAAGAGAAACGACTCTTCCACTGCTTTAATTTGAGATGATCATGATTTGTAAGCTTAAAAAAAAAAAACCCAACACTGAAATTGGGCTTTGCTTTTCAAGTTTCCGCAAAACAAGCACTGAAAATTGTGTGTCCTGTTATATTACAAGATAAAGGAAACATTAAAAATAATGTCGCCCAATAAAATAAGAATTAAGTATGGCAGAAGTTACAGGACCAGCCCAATTTGTTTACAAACTCGTATTATCATTAGATAGTGAGTGAAACCTAGTAATCAAAAGCTCAGTGTTTTGGGCTTTGTTTGCAGGAGATACTTTCCAGACATGAGATATTCCTTCTTTCTATCTCATACATCTGGAAACTCTTAAGGCAAAGGAATTATGAGCATAATAATGAGCTCTTAGGACTCACTTGTTACCACCCTTGTTTGACATTAACACTGAAGGATCAGAAATCCGTGTTGAACTGTCTCTCTTACGCAATCCTACGATACTTTTATTGTACCACGTGAATCTTCACAAGCACAGCCCTAAATAAAATCAGGTGTTCGGCTGGGCTGCCTTCATCCGTGAAGGGACTGGAGGGAAAATCTTACGAGGAGAGGCTGAGGGAGCTGGGGCTGTTCAGCCTGGAGAAGAGGAGACTCAGGGGGGACCTGATCCCTCTCTACAACCCCCTGAAGGGAAGGTGTAGACAGGAGGGGGATGGGCTCTTCTCTCAGGCGATTTGTGCCAGGACGAGAGGGCACAGCCTGAAGCTGCACCAGGGGAGGGCTAGGTTGGATATTCGGAAGCTCTTCCTCACAGAAAGGGGGATAAAACCCTGGGATGGGCTGCCCAGGGAGGGGGGGGAGTCACCGTCCCTGGAGGGGTTTAAGGCCAGACTGGATGCCACACTTAGTGGCAGGGTTTAGCTGAGTGGTGGTGGTAGGTCATAGGCTGGACTCGATGATCTCAGAGGTCTTTTCCAGTCTTAATTATTCTGTGATTCTATGATTCTATCTCTGTCTCTATTCGTCAGTCAATAGTAATTAAAAACTACAGATGAAAAAAAAAACAACTGGCATTTCCCCCAAATCACGCCAGAAGAAACATCACTGATGAGTCAAGCCAGTCTGTAAGTGGGACACAAAGTATGATTCATAAGTCACCGCTTCAGGTTTCATTCTTGAGAGAGGAAAAAGCTCCATCAAGAGCGCAGGACAGCAACACAAACCCTCAAGCTCGTTAACAAATAGACAACAATAAATTTACTGTGTCTTCTCAGATCTGAGTATTTCTGTCACGTACGTTCCTAACAAGGGTTTAAAGACACGACCAGTAACCTCCAGCAGCTCCTGCAGGCAGTGGAATCTTGCAGAGGACAGTGAGCATGTCAGACAGACCACATTCCTATGCTGTCTTCTATGTGACCGTGGGGGGCAAGCTCTGGTGTTCACCTCGGGGACAAGGGGAATGGGACTCTGCTGACCAAAACCTCAACGAAAGGCTCACTAAGGCACAACCCAGTCACTGCCAGCCTCTGAGACAACACAGGTTTAGAAAAGCAGCTGAGATTCAGTAAAGCTGCTGAATTTGCTGCTGTCTTCCAATGTAATGTTTAGGTGAATTAGATGACAGCACTGAAAAAACGAATCTCGCTCTGGTGAGACGATGGCAGAGGAACCAAGGGGTGCATGAA
>WEIS01085324.1:0-17088 GCA_013389965.1 Todus mexicanus
TGGGGGGAGTATGAGCTGAGGTAAGGAGGAGAAAGAGTCAGATCTATCCCCTTTAGTTCTGACTCCCTTGGTCCTTATTAGAATCCTAACTTCTGTGTTGCTGATCTTTTTTCCACCAAAGCTAGGATTTTGATTCTGGGGAACATTTTAACACTGTCATCCCTCGTGGCCATCTTTCTACCTCTGACTGACATTTGTACAGTACATAGTGCAAATTGCTTGGCATGTGTTTTGAAAATCAATGTCAAAAGAACGACTGTGCTATTGATGTGGGTATTCTTACACCCTGTGGCTCTTGGAAATGTTTAGAAAAACTCTCACACAACCTTCAAATACTAATTTCACGATCCTTAACTTCGATAAAATGTATATGCTTCATGCATGCTTGTTTCACAGATGTTATCTTACTCATTCTGATCTGGTTTTTGAAAATGCACATTTCAAGCATGTACACAAACATCCAATGCATAAAAAGTCATAGGAAACTAGTGCAAATAAAAGCATGAGAAAGCTTCATGGTTTATTGACAGTCTGCAGCTTTTCTGCTGTGATTGCTAAACAGGCATCTCAATAGGGAAATCCATTATTTTGGGGGACAGGAGAGGGTATAAGCATACATGTATTGTTAAACTATTCTGCTCTAATGTTTGGGATTCTGGTAAGCTATAGTGATAAAAGTAGAGCAAGGCATAGTCTCTTTGCTTCATTAGTCCTTCAGCAGACCTTACTTTCAATTTTGATCTATGAGGATTCAACTCCCTCAGTTTGCTTTGTGATCTTTCCAAAGTTTCACTTTCTAACTGCCTTGCATGAGAGAGCAGCACTGGGGAACATTTAAAAAAGATACTAGTGGCAATTTCAATAAAGACAGTATCTGGCAGCCTTCCCCATCTCAAGCAGTATTATCAAAACCAGAAAATTTAATTTAGGTTCTTAAACCTACCTAACAACATTTGCTTAATTGCTAAAGAATATTTAGTAAACCTTTTTTTTTTCTTTTTTGACCTTTTTTCTTCTCACCAACATTTTTGTCAGGCTTGACCTGCATGCAGAGGAAGTAATCATCAAGAATAGTACCTGAAGAATCTTATAAATCGGGAATATTCTTATACTTCCATCTGTTCCCTAACGGTTGAACTGGGAACTACTGTGCAGATCTTCTCACTTTCAGAGTTCCACTTGTAGCTAAAAATACACAAAAATTGTTTGTTTTCCTTTACCTGGTTAAAACAAATCCTGTTTTCTTGCACCCTTGTATAGTGATGGAGATTTCCAGATGCCAATGCTCATAGTGCTTAATGCTGAGGTACTTTCTCACTTCTCTGCAATCTCATGCTCTATTAGGACAGTGAAGCCAGCCAAAAAGCTTTTGTGGAGACCCTCATAGATTTCTGAGTAGAGAGCTAATGACAGTATTTGTTAGAAGTTAAACTTTGTGCAACCATTCATATATATTTCCATTATTTTGCCTCATAGGATCGCTCAGAGGAATATGGAACTATTTCCTTAGGATTTTGTTTTGATTAGAGCAATATCTCACAAAGCAATTTGTATTTTAAGGCAGTGTGATAATGACAGGCCTTAATATGTGAGAGTAGTGCATTTGATTCCAATTTGAAGGTCCTGACAAAATATGCAATTACTTAGCACTGAATCATTTGGCATGAACGCATCTCTAACACACCGTTAATGTTAGTAAACCTACATTTGGAATCCTAGAAGCCTGTAGATGATAATTTTTTGTATACTAAGATGTTTATAGATGCAAACTTCTCAGTGAGTTTGTTTTCTCCTCCATTAGTACTAATATCACCAAAGAGAATTCCTTTCTTGAACCCAGTGAAGATTCTTTTTCTCCTTTGTTAATTACACCTCCTGATTTATTGGCAACAGTGAGAAGTTATTCCTCAGATGAGATTGCTTTTCTAAAAAGGAATCCACAATCATATTTAAGAGCCCTCAAAAAGCCAACAAAACCCACAATGCTTTCCTGAACCCAGCATTTAATATAACTTAAATTCCGATACCAGGAGGCATTTTTTCTACAAAGTTCTTTATTTAAGAGTTCATGAGAATAAGGTATTCATTGCAGTGACTGGCATCAGGAGCAGCAGCCCTCTGAGTGCTGGTTTCATACAAATATATGAAGTTGAAATCAGGGGATAAAGACTTGATCTCACTAATATTTCTCTGCTATTACGTATCTACTTTACTGTCATATGTTAGTTTGTAATTATGATCATATTGAATTCTATGGAATCTGGAACACAAATATAGATTCATTTCCTTTCTAAGAAATTAACAAATAAAATCAGATTACTTGTTTCCATAGGCTGGAAAAGACTTACAAGTCAACCCTTCTACAAAATACATACACTCTCCCATTTGAGAATGAAAACTCTTATTGTCACACTGAGCTCTACAATCCATTGTAGTGGAGTTGCAGAAGGGGAGGAATCTATGGACCAGTTATTTGAAAAAAAAGGAGTAAGTCATGTGAAAAAGAATTAAAATCCCCCAAGATCAATGTTGTTTTTTAAATGTGTGAAATAAATATAAGGAGTTGGTTTTGTTTGTTGTTTTGGGGTTGTTTTTTTTACAGTTAGAGCAAGTTGTCTGCAAGCAGCATAAAAGCATAATGAATTGCAACTAAAAATGATAGCTTGGATAACACACTACTGACGCAGAAGAAATCAAATTTATTTGAAAAGCAAGAAAATAGGTAAATATTAGAGCATTAAAACTGGTGAAAAATCATGTAAAATCTCTCATTTAAACATATAAATACTGATAAGATAAAGGTTGGTATCATCAGTACCAGCTTTATTAACTGTGAATGTTGTGGGGTACAATGGGCTGTAGAAAGCTTTTCGGATATTTTGGTCACCGCCTGAACTTATCCTGTCTAGATGATTAATTTCTGGAAGAGACTTACAGAAATGAACTAGTAGCAAGGATTAAAGCGTTGAAATTGCTGCGTAAGGTAAGATTTTATATATAAGCTTTTGTGTCATTGCACTTCATGGAACAAAGCCAGAAGTACTCAGTGCAATTCCAAATCCCTTGTGGATTTTAAAGTTTAAATCCTCCTATTTATGGCCTGCTGTGAAAGTGTTGTCACCACGAAAAGGTTCCAGAGAAGTATATCTTACTTTTTCTGTACAGATTATAAAAATATTGCTAGAAAGCAGCTTTAAGTTTGAAAAGAGAGAAAATACAAATCTCTCTGACCACAGGAAATGAAGAAATGGATACTTATGAGCACAATGATTGCAAAGCTCATCAAAGATATAGTACATAGCTATAAACACAAAAACTCTCACACTCATGTTATATTTATCCAGTATGGCTCAAATAAGTTAATAGTATATAAGCATTAAAAGAATCCAAGCTTCTGTATTGTTCTGTAACTGAAAAATTGATTAGAAATGTAGGTCCATTTAAAGCATTCCTAAAATTACCTTTTCTATACAACATTTTTCAAGCTCAGCTGTCAAGAACACTTGGTAGATGGATATTTTAATCAGGGCTGTTAAGCTTCTCTATCAATGACCTCAAGAGCAATTGGCAAAAGTCTGTTGCTAATGCTCGTCAGTTATGCTTTCAGGTTACACTAGATACACCAGCGTTTAACAGTCCTGGCATTATGTCCAAGAACAGCCATTATTCCCTACACGGAGGATCAAGTTAAAAGATCTTCTTTGTACAGGGAGAAAAGTCAAAATCAAGGAGATTTTAAATGGAAGATCAGCATCACCATTAATGCACATATTAGACCTGGTTTAAAACAATGATACCTTCAGGTAGCAGAATGGACAAAATTCGTGTTATTATTGAAAAATTTCCATAAACTTTTGGTTTATTTTAAGATTTTGTTTCACAAATAGATGTGAGAGAGATCTATTTTAAAATATATTGGTCAAAATTGGTTTTGCCTCTTTCATTTCAAAACAAAAAGAGTTAGTTGTATAAATGGGTATTTGCTTACCAATGGTAGGGAAGGTGATAATCTAGCTAAAAGAGTGGATTTTTGTTGCCTACAGTGGATTTATTTATAGTCTATAGTTTATTTAGTTTATAAAATAGGATGCCAAGCAGAGACCTAAGAATGCACATTTGAATTACATTCATATTTATGTGAGAGTGCACATGTGTATTGGGTTTGTCTGGCAAGGTTTTGATAGGAGGGAGACTACAGGTGTGGCCTTTATGAGAAGCTGCTAGAATCTTCCCCTTTGTTTGACAGAGCCATTGCCAGCTGGCTCCAAGAAGGACCCACTGCTGACCAAGGCCTATCCCATCAGCAACGGTGGTAGCACTTATGTGATAACATATTTAAGAAGGGAGAAAAGCTGCAGCTCAAAATTGCTGCAGGAGTGAGAATAAGTGACAGTAACAACTCTGAAGACACCAAGATCAGTGAAGAAGGAGGTGGAGGAGGTGCTACAGGCTCCAGAGCAGAGACTCCTCTGCAGCCTGTGGTGAAGTAAGGATGTCTCCCTGCAGTCAGTGGAGGACCCCATGCCAGAACAGGTGGATGTACCCAAAGGAGACTGTGACACCAGGGAGAGCCCACACTGGAGCAGGTTTGCTAACAGGACATGTGACTGCGTGGGAAACCCACGCTTGAGCAGTCTGTTCCTGAAGGACTTCATTGCATGGAAAGGATCCACGCCAGAACTGTTCATGAAGAATTGCAGCCCATGGAAAGGACTTACATTGAAGAAATTCATCTCCCATGAGAGGAACCCCACATTGGAGTGGGGGGGAGGGTAAGGAGTCCTCCTCCTGAGGGAGTAGGAGCAGCAGGGATGTGCAATGACCTGACCACAACACCCATTCTCTATCCCCCTGTGCCTTTGAGGGGGAGGAGGTAGAGAATTCAGGAATAAAGCAGAGCCCAGAAAGAAGGGAGAGGTGGAGGAAAGGCATTTTAAGATTTAGTTTTTATTTTCGTTGTCCTACTCTGACTTAATTGATATTAAACTAAATTAGTTTTCCCCAACTTGAGCCTGTCTTGCCTGTGAGTGATCTCTCCCTGTCTTATCTCAACCCATAAGCCTTTCATTATACTTTTTCTCCCCTGTCCAGCTGAGGAGGGGGAGTGATAGAGCAGCTCCCGTGGACACTTGGTATCTAGCCAAAGTCAACTCACCGCAGTGTGTTTACATTTAATTGTCTTTATGTATTTACTTGTTCACAATAATTCTTCATTCATATAAATGCTCTCTGTTTTGTCTAAAATACAGAAGAACATTCTTAATTCATGCAGAAGAAAATGCTTGAAAGGTCACGGAAAAACCTGAAAACCTGTATACATAATTAATTAGAAAGTCTTGTGAACATTTAATTAACATTAGAAGTTAAAAACATTCAGAGTCAGCTCTTTCTATTTCTAAGATGCTGGGAAGGGAGCAGCTGTTGATGGCCCACTGAATTATATTCTTCATAAATCTCACACTGAGAGTAATTGTTTTCTGCAGGTTACATAAGTATGTCAGTCCCAAGTTGTTAGCATTAAGCTTCCTTCTGAAGCAGAATAAATAAAAAGAAAAAAAAAGTCGAGAATAAAATATATTTTACAAATGGAAAGAATTTAAACTTTTGACAGTTCATCATTTAAAGACAGAACTTGGAAAAGGCACTGATGAAAAAACCAGAAAATTAGACTTAGAAAAGTACTAATCCTTCTACCCAAAACAACTGATAGCATTGTGCCAAAGGCAGAGCTTTCTCTTCAGGTGAAGAAAATAGGAGTGAAATCTGGCTGGTGTTATTCTGCTACCAAAGCACAGCAGTTTCTACTGCGCCTTTTCCTGCAGGAAGAAACAGAGGCTATTTTAAAAATAAAGGTGAAGAATGAGTGAAGATCATGTACAGAAGTTTCCCAAGACTTGATTCAGCAGGGAGTTTTCATGGGGAGGTACTTCTAAAGTTGCTGAAAATGCAACGGAAAAATGGAAGAAATACAGAAAACCAGAACTGGCAACAACACAACCCCAAGTAAACCATCACTTTTGAAGAAGCTCAGGTGATCTTGTCTTATTTAGTTGAAACAGACACACTTCAAAGAGCACAGTCCTCCCTAGGTACACACTGGGGGTTGAAAGAGGTGCTAAATCAAAGTCAGGCATTTCCAAGTGTCATAATAATTTCCTGCAAGCTGTAGGGTTTCCTTGGAGATTTTATTTTGAAGTGCTAGAACCTGTTTGGCTGAGATTTGACAAGCTGGTAACCCAGGTGCAAGTGGATCTGTGGAGATACTTATTTAGGAAATTAGTTCTTGGAATGGCATAATGACAGAACTTTGCTCGTGGTGCAACAGAAACATACAAGAACAAAGAGACAGTGCAACTCCATTGCAGTACATTTTGAAGCATTACATAGGCAGTGGCCTTTAAGACATCTGCCATTGAAAGTAATGGATTTTATTTGCTTTTGAGCTTTGTTGTGGAGGGTAGGAATCAATAACACTCCTCTCCATTAAGTAAAGACCGTTTCTTCTTTCTGGTATTCTTCTCAGTATTGCACATAATTTTATTACTCCATGTTTGTCTCATAGGCTTCAGTAATTGACTGGGCAAAGCTACAGCATTTAGGAAAGATTTTTGTGCTTGGCATCGAGAGACAGAGAGCTCCTAAGCATGTTTCATTTGTGACTCTTGAAAACTTGCAGTCAAATCATGTCTCTTCAGCATGAAGCTCCAAGGAATTACACAGATAAAGCTCAAAGAGCAGAGGAAACCTGAAAGAGGATAGAAAAAAGAAGAGGGACTAGAAGAAGGTATAGGAAACACAGAAGCAACAGACAGCATAAACTTCAGAGGAGAAGACATGGAATCTCGTGATACACAGAAAAATCAAAAAAGGAAACAAAAGGTAACATTTTGGTGCTCACCTAACCTTCAAAAGGCAGTCTACAGAGACACTGAACAGAGTGCTAACAGTTATGCCCGCCTCTGAGATTTCATCTTGTGTGAAAAGTGTAGATTGAGTTGAATAATAAGATTATCCTTTCAGGACCAAGACTCTGCCAATCAATCAGTTAAAAAAAGTAAACCAAAACAACAAAAAAGCAAAACAAAATGAAAACAACAATAAGGACATCTTAGCAATCCCTTGTTTATCATCAATTCGGTTAAACATGTAATTAGCTTTTTTCTTTAATGTTTCAGGCAGCTTTGTTTGTTTGACTGTTCCTGCTTTGCTGTCAGACATTCAACTCTCTTTAATACAAAGTGTCCCCAGGACACCTATCCTTTACCCAGAGTATACCCAGGATACCTGTCCTTTGGAACATTTAGCCTTTACAGTGTATCTTCCTTTCTGTTGTGGAAAATGAAACTCACTCCTTTCTGCATGTTGCCATAATGTGTTCTGATAGGTAGAATTCATACGTCATTTTCATTTTCAACAGTAGCAGGGCACAGTAAGGTACACAGCTGGTGCTAGGGAAACCGTTTCCCATTGCTGTTCTCTGATGGGAGCTTATTAGTGACACCGTGTGCTCTTCAACTGAGCCACTGGACTACAACGAGCATATAGAGAACAATTCCTCTCCAGGTGTCATCAGCAATAGAACACCCACAGACTTTACTGAAACCTATGTAAAACAATTTGGCAGTATGAGAATACTGCCTTTTTAGATTTAATTTTTCTTTTTCTGAAATACTCGTACAATGCAACAGAAAAATAATAGCCAAAGCCTAGTCAAGAGTATATGAAGGAAGTAGTAGGATGCTTTTTACGGAACAAGAACAGCTAAGTGAAGCTTCAGATGAGCTTATGGTCAAAGGCCACGACCATTAGGGCTGCCATTAGGTAGCTCTTCAAATGCACTTGGAACCAGACTGTCTCTCTGATATAATGAGTTAAGAGTTGCCCCATCAATAAATACACACTTTCTGAGTATTTTCAATCAAAATAGAAAAGAAATTAAGGGAAGAAAGAAAGGAAGAAAGCAATGAACTGGAGTTAAAGGACCAGCTTTTAAGAAATCTCATAAATGGTAGATGAGGATTGATTTCTTGTTATATTCCCCTTAAATAGAGCTGAGCTACGAAAATGCCTTTGATTTCGATCTTTACCTCGCCTTTTTCTGAATGCTGTGAGGTCTTTTGGGTGGATGTTGTGCCTCAGCAGTGTTAAAATGTTTCAATCAAAGTGACTAGTTCCTAGTTTAAATACAGGTCAATTTCTTTGCACCTATGTACAGATATTCATTCTGCTGTAAGGAGGTTTGGGATTGTCCTCAGACTTGAAGAGGGTGCACCCCATCTCCTAGGTTAAAGGTATTGAAAAGAATAAAAGATAATGAATGGACCCAGAATTTGCCCCCGAGGAACTCTGTTAACTGGCAAAATACAAACCATTTACCACTACATTTTCTGACTACCCAGCCGGATTATCATCCACCTACTAGTCCCCTTATCTAAGAGGTTAACATCTCAACTTGGATACAGAAATGCTGTGTGAGAGCATGAGGCAATTCCTGGTATAGCTCTGATAAATAAACATCCACTGCTCTTCTGACATCCACAGTCATTTTCTCATAAAAAGTGACTACATTCGTCTGTAAAGGTTCACCTTTGGTAAACCTACATTTGCTATTCCCAAACACCATATTCCTTTTCATGCTCTCTGGAATGATGTTCAAAAGGCAAAATCTTCCTCCGCACACAAAATCTTGTAGTGATTAATTATGACACATTATGCTTTTAAAATCTCTTTGGAATTAAGAATAGGAGATACGGAAACGTAAAGAAGATTTTAATGCAAATAGACTGAATCAATAATCCTCTTCACAGAATAAGGTGCTTTTCAGTGCAGCAGCTTGGTGTGGTTGTGTGATTCTTAAGGTAGTGAGAAATGGGGAGCAATTAAAAAGTTTTTTTTAAAAAAAACATCGGTCTTTTCTTCACTTCCATTTCTTATTTCTTTTTGGCGTCCTCAGTGTTCTGTCCTTCTGAAGAGATGACAGAAGGACAAGAAACATGGACCCATGAAGCTGGGGAAAAGAAAAATAACTCTAAAGTAAGATCTAAAGCCTGAGGGTAGATTCAGAAATGTTAAGGATGAAAAAAATATACCTTTGCAAGCTAAATGTCTGTGTGCTTGAAGCTACCACAGGGCCTGAAAAAGGTGCTCATTGGCACCCCATGCACAGGCACAGATGGGATTTCTTAACAAGGCTTTGCAGCGCTATCTAGGCACTGGAAATTGGGGTGAGAATTTTGGCATTAATTTTAATTTGGTCACAGCTAGGGTCAGTTTCTTACAGATTGCTGAAAGGAGAGGGGTTGAAGTGTTAAGCATGAGAATTTTTGTTGGTGGCAGATCGCAGGTCTGCATGAGTGCATGTATGTATATATGTAAAGACAGCATGGAGCAAATACCTACAAAAGTGAACACCCTGTCTAGAACTGTGTCACTCATATCATTTGAGAGCCACACATGCAATGCATAATTTTTGAATTTACAAATGTCAGTCTGTCAGAATTTAACACACTGTTATTTTACAACAAAAGTGCTTTTATCTAGGCTTGTCTGCACTAAAAATTTGTTTCTCTGTCATCACTGTAGTGACCGAGTAGGTAAATTTCCATTAAAATCATAATAGATTATACTTTTTAAGCAGCTCTCATGGGGCTCAGGCAGCCATGAGCTATCACAGCTTTTGTCATGAGGAGTTAGGGAGATGTTGCCTCAGTGAGATGGGGTTGTGTGGTCTTGGGGTCCCTATACATTTACAGCTTTCCTGATCGCCTTCAGAGGCAGTGATGAGTGACATCAGCCCACTTTACCCTCCTCCGTGCTGAAACAGAGTCTGTTTTTCAGTCTGACTTTAACATGCTCCATTGAATTTCAGTAAACAAGTCTGTTTATGAGCCTGGCAAACCTAGAGAACAGTTTAAAACTACGCTCAAAGAAATTTATTCCCAGTCAGCCTATCATATGTCAGGGAGTCCCATATCTGACTCCCAAGTCTCCATTTAATTCTTATCTCGTGAGGCCATGTATCTCAGAAGTACTGTCCTCTGTACTCTGGACAATTTTGAAGAGAAAATAATAAAAAAATAGAGCTTTATCGATGGCTTTTATTCTCTCAGCGGTCTTTTCGGTTATGAATTGCTTTTTCTCTTCTTTTATGTTGCCGTTTTACAACCATGTAGCTGATAGTTCAGTTTCTCCCTGTAACCTCTCCTGCTCTGCCTGTATCTTCTCGCCTCAGGGCACTTACTGCACTTTCTATTGCTTGCTGCTCTCCTGCATTGCTCTTCCATTCACAACAGAGTCACAGAATTATCGAGGCTGGAAAGCCCTCTGAGCTCATCCAGTCCAGCCTATGACCTAACCCCACCACATCAGCTAAATCATGCCACTAAGTGCAGCATCCACTCATTCCTTAAACACTTCCAGGGCTGGTGACTCCACCCCCTCCCTGGCCAGTCCATCCCAGTGTTTTATTCTCCTTTCTGTGAGGAAGAGCTTCCCAACATCCAACCTAAACCTCCCCTGGGGCAGCTTCAGGCCATGCCCTTGTCCTGTCACAAGTTGCCTGGGAGAAGACCCCAGCCCCCTCCTGCCTACACCTTCCCTTCAGGAAGTTGTAGAGAGTGATAAGGTCCCCCCTGAGCCTCCTCTTCTCCAGGCTGAACAGCCCCAGCTCCCTCAGCCTCTCCTCATAAGACTTTCCCCTCCAGCCTCTTCACCAGTCTGGTTGCTCTCCTCTGGACCCGCTCCAGCACCTCAATGTCCTTCTTGAAGTGAGGGGCCCAGAACTGCACCCAGTGCTCGAGGTGAGGCCTCACCAGTGCCGAGTACAGGGGGAGAATTCCATCCCTAACATCCTCTGCTTGCAGAAGGTTCGACATTACTCTACATATACTCAGATGATTACTGGACTGAGCAACTCAAATACACTCAGTAGGTATACTCATTATAAAATATGCTGATCCCATTTGTTCTGTCTACAACAGGAAAGAAATGTCGCAATAGCAGCAGAAGTAATGGCAAAGAAATGTTTCTCCATTCTAACCACTTTTGAATACATCCTAAAAAATACACTAAGAGTATGTTTGGGATATTTTTTCTAGCCACAGGAATATTACTACCATAACTCTGCTGCAGCTCCCTTGAATTCATTACCTCTTTCTAGAATTAATGTTACATAAGAAAATATGAATGCTAACTGAATAGACCAATAGAGTTTTCGATATTTGCACTTCCCTATATCTGGTCTTTTCTGAAAACTAATTTTCAGTATTTGCAATTTTTAGTAACTGATTTTCATCTGGAGAGTCCTTCAGATAAGATAACGCTGTTACAAATGTGCACTGAATAAAGTCAGAGTGAGTTTAAAATATTCTTTTGTTATTTAGACAAAATTTTACTTAGTGTTATGGGGAACATACCGTCAGCTGTATGTGGCATTTTTAAGCTTGTGTTCACAGAAACAACTGGATAGAAGCAGGTTTTTACATTTATCTCCAGGTTTTGCCTATTTCATATGTCTTTCACTGTCAGGAACAGTGCACCACTAGTAATAATAACATACTATGAGTACACACAGAAATATTATTAATATGGAGGTCACATCTTGCATCCTGCTCTTTTCTGGTAAGATATAAAACTAAATATATCAGGATAAACAAAAATCTGCCTGATATAAGAAAACTAAATTGAACAAGCTGATTCAGTACTTTAAATTAATTGGCATTTCAACCAGGCTGAGTTGTAATTTCAAAATTTATTAGTACAGTACATATGGGGAAGGAAGGAAGGACAGAAGGGAAACTAAGTACCTATAGCAGTTCTATTTCCATAGAATAGGATTATAGTTTGGAAATAATGCTGTTTTAATTACTTTGCAAACTGTAGATCTACCACATATTCTGGAAACTTCCCCTTTCTTACCAGAGCCAAGAGAAAGAAAATCTAGGCTGTGAAGCAGAGTTAATCATGTGAGCATTAGTAAACAGGATTGGTGGGCAGTGAGGAGATGGGCTAGATGAACTGCAGGAAGGCTTTTATCTTTGTTATGAAAAGGCAATAAGCACCCTTGCTAGCTAAATACATGTCTAAGTGGAAGGGATGTTTGACCCATGTGTCAAACAGCAAATGTATCTTCTGAAATCAGTGAATACCGATTTACATGATGAGACAAAGGTATAACATCATTCCATTGGGGCCAGTAATGTCTCTATGTCCAGAAAATCAAATTCAATTTCTTATCACCATTCCCTAATTCATGATATCAGAAATAAGCAAGGCAGTAACTAAATAAACCCTCAGCATCTTTTAGTGAGTAGGTAGAAAAGAGGTTTCTGAAGAACTTTCACATATTATATTTTGCACTTGGAGCACAAAAGGGACTGAAATATACTAGGCAGGAAAATACCTATAAATGTAAATAATTGTTTGATCTGTGTAAGTTTGTGGGTCAAGAAAAGGTTTTGTCTTGATAAAACACTGAGAACACCAAGGTCATTGATGTACACTCTGGATTCACATTGTGTGAATTAGAGAATTAACACAATTATTGTGTGGAATAGACTTTGAAAATATTAGAACCTATCAAGAGTAAGGAGTGGGATTTACAAGTAGCGGTTGGCATTGCAAATGCTTGCTACAGTGAAATAGCTTAAATACCAAGTGTACACCAAAGTAAATGTACCACAGGCAAGCCAGAATCAACCTCAAATATAAGGAATGATTTTGTTAATAAAAATTCAGAGGCTGTCATCTTATGCCCCGAAATCAACTGTCATGGATTTAACCTGTGGAACTATTTTGTAGAAATGTAGATTTCCTATTCATGTGAGTAGAAAACAGAAATTTTAAAACATATTCATAGACTCATAGCCTGACAAAAACACCCACCTAATTCTAAGTCATTATATTCTAGGTCATTACTGTGAAATTTGTTATTAACGTATTGAAACAAAAGTTCTGGAATAGATTTGTCTGTTGTAGCAGCACAAATAATCAATAGGTTAATACTAGAGATGAGCAATACAGGCCCAAAGTAAAAAGCTATAACAGAAGCTGAGCTGGCTCCAGTCTGTAATGAAATCTGCTGCCTTAATTTGGGTGCAGCAGTGTGAAAATTTGATTCAGCTAAGGCATTTTGGTTATAGGTAGACATATAAAAAACCTTTGGGTTGAAATTAAGCCAGCCAGGGAAGGTTATGAGTCTGATATGGCAGAAATGGAGGACTCTGCAACTTCCCTTGTTGGTGGGGTTTTTTTCTTCCTTCCTGAAATATTTGTCAGAATATCTTCATTTTTATAGTTAGCTAGTTTGTCATCTCAGAAGGACACATTGTTTATTGATACAGTACTACAGATTATGGAAATTTTTTTCCCCTTTGTTTTATGACTTTTTGGAGTGGGAGAGGAATTATGAAATGTCTGATATTTAAAGTGATCAGAGCTTCAGGGCTAAAAAAAAAAATCTACAAAAAATGAGAGGCAAATTTTTGTGTGGTGCTGTAGAATGCGTCCTTTCTCTAAAAAGAAAAGTAAATACATGCTAAAGCCCTGTATCTCATTACTGTACCCCTTACTGTAAAGATGGGAATTGAAAAGCATGTGCACGTGTGTGAGTTTGAAACATGGGAAGTTCACTGTGCTCTTGTTGAAAAGCAAGTTATAACTCAGGTGGTGGGGTAGAGCATATAGGCCATGTATCATAGAATCATTTGGGTTGTAAGGGACCTTTAAAGGTCATCTAGTTCAATCTCCTCTGCAAGGAGCAATGAGCAGGAACATTTTGAACAAGATCAGACTGCTCAGAGCCCAATTCAACCTGACCTTGAATGTTTCCAGGGACAGGACACCTACCAGCTCTCTGGGTAACCTGTTCCAGTGTTTCACCACTCTCACGGTAAAAAATTTATTCCTCATATCTAGCCTAAATCTACCCTCTTTTAGTTAAAACCATTACCTCTTGTTGTACAGCTGCAGGACCTACAGAAAAGTTTGGCGCCATATCTTTATTCACAATGTAAAAGATAGCACTGAAGAGTTCGAGGAATTCAGAAATTATACTGTTACAGACTTTCATATGCTACTAAAATATACGTATTCCGTAATGTCTTATTTTACTGCAGAGAAGTTAAAGACCAGAAATAACATCTCATTTTTATCACATTTCTGTTGAGGGAAATCAAATGCTTGAGTTCAACAGTGCTTGTAGGACTAATGAATAAGTCTGGAATCACCTGTAAACCCAGGTAATCATAGCCTAGCAGTATCACTATTCATGGAATAAGACTTGAACCTTAAATCAAGACCCAGCAAATCTGAAGTAGAGGTGAAGTGATAAATATGTACTTGTGAGAGGTGAAAAGTGAAGGGAAAGAGCACAAGAAGATATCCTGAAATAGAAAGAATGACAACAGTGCAGATTTTTTTCTCCCAAAGGCATTTAGTTGAATAAGATGATGGATCTGGAAGTTGATAAAGCATCTCAGTCACAGGCTTATTTATGGCCCTCTGATAACCTTGTGTGGCTAAATCCTGAAATTTTTTCAGTCACTTTGAAGTGTCATTAATGGCCATCAGTTTTTGTACGTCCAGACAACAGTGAATAGTGATCCCACAGAACAGAATCTATTTTCCTTTCTCTGGGTCACTATGTCAGATTTTCCTCCTTCCACAGAGGGTCTGGTATCTAATTTCATAAAGAATGCCTAGAAGATGTGTGCATTTGGGTAAATGCTGCCGTAGGCAAACTGTATACACCTTGGCTGCTGAGTTTGCGCAGTTTGGAAAGGATTACATTAGAAAGCAATAGAGCAGCAAGAATATGTGTTTAGAATAATGAGAAAGGGTTTGAAATCATGAATGCATGTTCTTATCACATTCTATTCTGATATACCATAATATTGTAGAAGTAAGAAAAACTGATGTAACATATTAAGTTTCCCTTTTTAAAAAGTTATTTAGATGCATCTACCAAACATATGAGCATGTTAGAGGTTAATATTTTTCCAGTGGAAGGAAAAAAATTGTGATTTGATCCTTTGCAGAAAATAAAAATATTTCCCAAAATGTAAATGGTATAAAAATTTAAATCTGTATCTTTATACTTAACCTGAAGTACAGAAATTCCAGCATACTGATAAAATAGGATGGTATAAAGCAATGACTTTTCATGTGACTGCAAAGGGAGGAGGTAATAACAATTTAATCCAGAGATGTCATCCAGAGATGGCAAGTTCAAAAATCTCTCAGGATGAGAGAAATTACTTAAAAGAAAGGTGGTTACTCATACTGCAGACTCAGGGCATGGGAAGGCTGAACTGGAGAACATTGAACAAGAAAAAACTTTTTAATTTCATGTACATATATATATATGTCTTAAATAACTTAAGACCCAAGTAACTAATTTGCTTTTCAAATTCTTTGCTTCAAACATTTTCTAGAAGAGGAAAGGAACTTGGGCAGAGTTCCCAGAGATTTCTATGTTTATAGCATTATAATTGATTGTGCTTTCGTTGTAGCAGCAAAGCTGGAGCTAGATGACTTATGTTCTTTGCCACATAGATCAGCACCCCACTTTCTGAGTAGAAGCTATGGTATGAATAAAGCAAGACTAAACTAGGTTGAGACAACATTACATCCCTGCAATGATATCTGTAGGGAAAAAGAGCAGATCGTCAGAGCACTCCATCAAAGTTCCTTTGTCTATTAGTAGTGGCATATTGTTCTGTCCTTCATGAGTAAAACTCCTTGTTACCCCTACATCTGACAGATGAAACAAGTGTTTTACCACGTTTTTGTTAGTAGTTGAGCCATGCAGAGCTCCTGTTTTAGATAGCATGAGATACTTGGCGAAAAAGTAGCTCTTGTACTTGCAAGTATTTTTGGCTTCGTTTTAGACTTACTAGAGTTTTTGCAAAATAGTTGAAGTTCACTTTTTCTTTTTTGTCCTCAGTTCACGGATCAGCAAAGTTTGGTTCTGCTGTAGCTTCAGGGCAGCTCCCTGTGTAGGGTTCTTCCTAAAGAATTAAGACCTAGCAAGTTTCTTGGCTGTAGTACTAGATGCCTTTGATCACGTTAGCTAATCTGCACTGCATCAGTCAGGCTGACTCTTCGTCACTGCCAAATGCACAACTTCAGAAATTCTCAAACAAGCATAATTCTGCCAACCAGGAAGAGAGGAGATGAGAGGAATCTCCTTCTGTCACTCTGTTTCCAGAAGCAATGTATTGCTTCTCATTCCTACAGCCACTGGGAGTGCAGAGCTTGGAGCAATAGACCGGTGAAGCCTGAGAGGCCCTGGGTGCTTTAATTCATGCCCAGAAGAGGCTTCAAAAAGTGTGTGAGATGCAGCAGATCTGGCAGCTGCTAATGCACTCACATGCTTTCACACATTTTGAGTGCATCGGAAATGAGCACAAGGCTGTTTCTAATTGGCCTATTAAGTAAATACAAAAGTAACTTAGCACGTACTGATTTTCACTCTTTATACCTAGTGAGAGCTGGTTATATCACACAACATTGGGTTTGCCTCTGTGTCCTGTGGAGCCAAGACATAAAGAGTAATTTTTGTGGGTTTTTTCTCACTCCAAGTGACTGCAAGAATGTGCTGGACTAGTGTTTTAGAGCACTAATTGGAAGATGTGGCATCATGAAAGATGTGAACAGTTACAAAGCTTGTTGGAAGAGTGCTAGAAAACTGTTCAAGTAGACCAGTATGGTGCTGCATCACTAGTATCACCTTCTGGAAGAAGTTCTTGTAGAGAGATACAGTCATACCAAGAGTCATGCCTGAATTTTGTTACAAAGACACCTCATTGAAGTGATACAAACAAGAGCCTTGGAGCAAAACTTAAGCAGTTTGGATGAACTGGCATCCAGCACCCAAGCTTGCCCCACTTTCCTTGTTTATTTTTTTATTTTGCTTTTTATTTTACTTTTTATTTAACCAAGTAGATGTATACTGGAGATATATTTGTTGTACTTAAGAATGCAGTTGTGCTACTACCACTGATTTTCTGCCCAGAGCAGTTACTTTTATCCATATCTGATGCAGGCTGTGGCTTCCAGAACTGCTACAGATGTTTAAGAATCTCTGGA
>WEIS01085332.1:1323-18079 GCA_013389965.1 Todus mexicanus
CATTTTTAATTCCAAATAATAACAGCATGATGATTATAGATAAATTGGAGAAACATAGTGCCTTCCTCCTCAAAAAAGTAGGAACAACCTCTAAATGAGTGACACGTTATTGTTAATGTCATATGCTTTTAGAACAATTCTATGGTCCTTTCTCACCAAAGTATATTTACACTATATTAAAATAATGGTTTGGATGAAGATGAAAACCTAATCCTAATTTTTCATATTGTTGGTAATGTGTTCTCCATGTCTGTTAGTAGTCCTGCTTAATGATATAGGTAGATTGTGTTTAAAGGGACAATAGAATTACAACTTATATTTTCCCTTTCATTTTTCTATTTCATTTCATGTACAGACAGAATGAAAGGTTTGGTAACGTAGCTGTGTCTTATGCAACATAAACTATACATTAGGCAGTTACAGGTTATCTTTGTCTCCCTCAACAATCAAATAAAACTTCTATTTCTCTTGCCTGTACAATAGAGGCTATTGGCACGTTCACTCTTGATGAAAACTCTTTAATTGGTAACACCTCACCTAAAATTTATGGATGGCTCAGGAATCTCAGATGCCTTCTATTCCCCCTTGCAAACAGTACTGATGTGGGTAATGCATTCCCTGGATTTGTGGAGTAGCAGGATCCGCCTTCATGCTCATAGAACATCATCAAGTCTCTATAAACAGCAATACACGGAGAATCCAAAGATAATTATAGTTGTTAATATTTAAAATCTGTACAAATGGCAACATGCATAGGTATAGTGCTTGGACTAATATGATTGCCTCTTCAAGGACACACAAAACCCCCCTGTAATATCTTTTACAGTATTAGAGGACAATTCCCTTTCTGGATCTAAGGGTCAATCCACATAACATCAAAGAGATGAAGCATGTTTAAGAAATATCTGGGTAAAAGTAGGTTTTAACATCATAAAAATTATGCATTTCCCACTCATATTATTAAGTATAACCCATTATTGCCAGGGATTTAATTTTAAAAAGCAAGTTAAACTAAAATTTAATCTAAATCAGAAACCCATAAATTAATTTATGAAAGTTACAGAGTGCTGGAAAGAGGGGATTTGACTGGGTAGTGTTGAGTAGACCTATTTTAATCAGCTCCTCCTTGATTGATAATTTCAAATAATTATAAATAAAACGTATTTCATTTAGATATACATTTTAGAAATTCATTATTAAATGGGTTTAACTTGTGGTCATTAAGGAAAAAAAAAAAAAGCAAAACCCCCAAGCCTTGTCAGAATCCATTTCACAGCGTTTTAACTGGAAAAAAACCACCACCCTGTCATAAAAGCTTAGCTATAAAGATTTGAATGGTTCTATAGCTATTTAGAATTCCCTATAGAAAAGGGGCTGCACACCATTTCCTGTAACTGCTTAGCAGAGGAAAAGTAACAACTTTGCATCCAAAAGAAAGAGGGCTTTTGAGACCTCATGAAACGATATACATGCATTACCAATACAAAATATGTGCCCAGTGTTTCTCACAGTTTATACCCTTGGTTTCACAAAGCAGAGAAGAGCAGGCTCAGTTCTTTAATATAGAGCCAGTTACATTGAAGATTCACAGCATGTTTGCAACAGAGAAAGAAAATAGATAGAAATGGTAATTTATAAAAAATAGACTGATAGCAGTAAGTCTTTTCTTAAATGTATGTCTGCATTCTTCACAAGGTAAATCACAGAATGGTAAAGATTGGAAGGAATCTCTGGGGATCATCTAGTCCAACCCGTCTGCCAAAGCAGTTCTGTCTAGAGCACATTGCACAGGATCACATCCAGGTGGATTTTGAATATCTCCAGAGAAGAAGAACTCACAGACTCCCTGGGCAGTTTGTTCCAGTGCTCTGCCACCCTCAAAGTAAAGAATCATAGAATCATAGAATATTAGGGGTTGGAAGGGACCTCTGGAGATCATTGAGTCTAACCCCCCTGCCAAAACAGGGTCACCTAGAGCAGACCACACAGAAACGCATCCAGATGGGTTTTGAAAGTCTCTAGAGAAGGACACTTCACAAGGTCTCTGGGAAGTCTGTTCCAATGCTATGTCACCCTCACATTAAAGACGTTTTTCCTCATGTTGAAGTGAAACTTCCTGTGTTCCAGTTTGTGTCCGTTGCACCTATCACAGGGCACCACTGAAAAGAGACTGCCCCCTTCTACTTGACATGCACCATTCAGATATTTGTAAAAATGAATAACATCCCCTTTCACTCTTCTCCAGACTAAACAGACCCAAGTCTCTTAGCCTTTTCCCTTTTCTCTGTCTTCTGTCCCTATACTTGGCACTGGTGAGGCCTCACCTCGAGTACTGTGTGCAGTTCTAGGCCCCTCACTTCAAGAAGGACATTGAGATGATGAAGCAGCTCCAGAGGAGAACGACAAAGCTGGTGAAGGGACTGGAGGGAAAGCCTTATGAGGAGAGGCTGAGGGAGCTGAGGTTGTTTAGCCTGGAGAAGAGGAGGCTCAGGGGGGGTCTTATCACTCTCTACAACTACCTGAAGGGAAGCTGTCATCAGGTGGAGGTTGGGCTTTTCTCCTGGGCAACTAGTGACAAGACATGGCCTCACGCTGCACCAGGGCAGGTTTAGGTTGGATTTCAGGATGCACTTCCTCACAGAAAGGGTGATAAAACACTGGAATCGAGTGCCCAGGGAAGTGGTGGAGTCGCTGTCCCTGGAGATTGGATGTGGCACTTAGTGACATGGTCTAGCTGATGTGGAGGTGTTAGGTCATAGGCTGGACTCAATGATCTCAGAGGTCTTTTCCAGCCTCAGTAATTCTGTGATTCTGTGATAAGACGTGTCCTAGACCCTTAATCATACTCATAGACCTCCACTAGACTCTTCGTAAGTTCCCTGTCTCCCTTGAATTGGGGAGTCCAGAACTGGACATAATACTACAGATGTGGCCTCACTAGGGCAGAGTAGAGGGGAAGGAGAACCTCCCTCAACCTGCTGGCCACAGTCTTCTTAATGCACTCCGAGATACCATTAGCGTTCTTGGCTACAAATGTACACTGCTGGTTTATGGTTAACATGTTGTCCACCAGGACTCACAAGTCCTCCATGGAGCTACTTTCCAGAAGGTCAACCCATAACCTGTACTGGTGCATGTGGTTATTGCTCTCCAGGCTCGGGACCCTACACTTGCCCTTGTTGAACTTCAGTAGGATCCCCTCAGGCCATTTCCCCAGCCAGTCCATATCTCACTGAATGGCTGCACAGCCTCTTGGTATGTCAGCCACTCCTCCAAGTTTGCAGCATCAGTAAACCTGCTGAGGGTACATGCTGCCCCTTCTTCCAAGTCATTGAATATGTTGAGCACAACTCGACCCAGTACTGGCCCCTGGGGAACACCACTAGATACAGGCCTCCAACTAGACTCTGCACCACTGATCACAGCCCTCTGAGCTCTGTCGTTCAGACAGTTCTCAATCCACCTCATTGTCCACTCATCCAACCCACACTTCCTAAGCTTACCTATGACAATGTTGTGGGAGACAGTGTCAAAAGCTGTGCTGAAGTTGAGCTAGACAAGATCCTCTGCTCTCTCCTAATCTACCCAACCTGTCCTGCCATAGTAGAAGGCTATCAGATTGGTCAAGCATGATTGCCCCTGGGTCAATTCCTGCTGACCACTCTGGCTTTCAGGCAGTCCTCAGACACCTCTCCTGTTCTCTGTGGCCTTTCAAAGATGATGGAGGGTGGCTTAGCAATAACATCTGACAGATTGCCTTGCACTTGTGGATGGATCCCATCAGTGCCCATGGATTTGTGAGCGTCCAGTTTGCCTAAATGATTTCTAACTCAACCCTCCTTGACCAAGGGAAAGTCTTCCTTTCTCCAGACTTTCTCTCTTACCTCCAGGGGCTGGGGTTCCTGAGGGCCAGCCTAGCAGTAATGACTGAAGCAAAGAAGGAATTCCATAACTCTGCTTTCTCTGTGTCCTCCATCACCAGGGTACCCACCTTATTCAGGAGTAGGCTCACATTTTCCCTAGTCTTCCTTTTGCTACTGATGTACTTGATAAAGCCCTTCTTATTGTCTTTTACATAATTTGCTAAATTTAATTCCAAGAGGGCCTTAACCTTCCTTATTGCATCCCTACATACTCTGGAAATGTTCCTATAGTCCTCCCAAGTGGCCAGTCCCTTTTTGCATGTTCTGGTCAGGATCACAGCCGGTCTGACCGTCACCTAGCAAAGCCACAGTGCAGAGACAGATTTGAGTCCACGCCAAGGAAGCCAAGCCAGGGCCAGAACTGGAGACGTCCAAGACAGAGCACAGGCACAACTGCTGCACATCTGCAATGTAGCTTGGAGGGGGCCAGTGCTATAGCCACAGCATGACAGCACTTCCCAGGGAAGGAGTAGGCCCTCATACCTTTTTTCCAAATTGTTCTTCCCAGCAGAGGACCTGACCTTGGACTCAGACTGCTCAACTCTATCTGATCCAGCCAAATTCCTAGAAGGGCAACGTCTTCACAGTTATCTAGGGGTCACAGAGCATTGTCTTACCTGCCTTAACTTTGTCAAATTTTGTGAATGGCTGGGCATTATGCTTTACTTGGCATAAATTAATCTATAATAGCATCCAATCATACTTCAGCGGTTCATTTAGTATTTCTTCCTTTTCCACTTCTGCTTTATCATATGAACAAATATGTTTATGTAGAGTTGCTTTCTTGGTGTTTGGTTTGGGGTTTTTTTTGGTTTGTTTCTTTTCTTCCAAGAATCTTCTCACATCCTTCCCCAAACTATTGCTTAATAAACACTGAGAAAGTTGGTATGTATAAGAAAAGTAGACAAAAAAAACCCCAAACCTAAACAAAAAGAGTGTGCTCTATAGAAACTCATTATTTGATTAGTGAATGAAGAGTAATTGAACAGAAAAACAATTTATAATTCGTCATCTTAATTTACTAAAAGCTTATATAGCTACAAAGTATTATTTGTGCAACAATGGCAAAAAAAAAAAAAAGACTTTTTCTTCTCTTTTTCCCTGTACGTTAATCTAGAGGTTTCTCTAGGTGTTTGTCAAAATGAAAATCATGCTCTTTAACAAGAATGTTAACTTTCATTAGTTCTAAAGCTGCAAAATATCAAATAAAATAGGCAATGAGTTTTAATGAGATTTGTTTCTCCTCTGGGTAATGTACCTTCTTTTATTTCTTTTACTTTTACAAGGCAGAAAAATGCAAGAATGGGTATACTGCAGTAGAGGACACTTGTCATACTTGATAGAAACATTTTAAACATACAGAGCTCTGAAGAGAATCTTCTGTTTTGTCATGTTCTCTCTATATATACACATACAACATGTAATGATCAATTATATATGTTATTCATAATTATGTGTTATTTATAATTATATCTAAATATATTGTAACATATATATGTTGTATATTCTATACAATATGCATGTTAGAAAGTTATAAACATTTTTATTTGTTCAAACCAGTACATATTCAAACATACGATGATTTATAGCTTTTGTTTTCTGCATCAGTTTTAATACTATAGGCTATAATATAGCACTTGTACTTCAGATTTTAGGATGCAGTGTAATTGAAAAATGAAGCTGGAAATCTAGCACAGTCAAGCTACTTTACTCAAAGGCAAGCTGTGAGAAGATCTCTGTACTTTGATACTTTAGCTCCTAACCTTGTTCAGTCATTGAAAATGTTGAGTTTATTTTAATTGAAAAATGGCTTTCCTCCTCCTGGAACTGTGAAAAGTTTTGATCAATGTAAAGTGTGGGTGGTGTCGAAAGAGGAGAGCTCCTTGGTGAAAACACTTCACATCTTCCTGTCATGAACAGACAGTACATGTGGGGATTTCTTTGACAACCAGTGAATGAATATGGTAAATAATCTACTATTACCTGATGATATGAAGAGGTCTCTTGTATTTTTCATCCTTCTGCATTTTATCTTTATTTTTTGATCCTGCATCTGTTTTAATCAGTAGTGTTTCTACTTTGTCTTTCAGTACCACATTTTATTACAGAAAAAATGTGTGACAGTGCTATAATTTCAAAATGACATCGAATCATAGAGCTTGGTGGGAGGTTTAATGCATTTCTATGGAGCAGAACTGTTTCTGTTGTATTTTTGCAATTAATGAGGAGAAACCAAAATGAAATGAGACCAGTGTGGGTAATAAAATCTCTCCTACCTGTGTACTAACTCACTAAAATTGCTGTTTTGAAAGACGTGTTCTGGAGGTGCTGAATTAAAAAGGAGACAATTTTGAAACTGAGGACTGTTATATAACATTGAGTGAAGGTAACAATGTCCTCCTTTTTCATGGTCAGTGATACTTTCAGCTAAAGATAATGATGTGAGCCTATGAGAAACGGCAGTAATACTTTTTAATCCAAAGCAGTAAGGTCAAACAAGCAGAGAAAAGGTATTCTCAAATGATGAACTATTAGAATAATCTGTTGCTGTCTTTGATGACCTAATTTTAATCCTTCTTGAAAAGTGCATCCCAAAATAGAGGCTCTTTCATCTTTGAATGAAGGACTGGGATAGCATATTTTGCCACCTATTGTTTTTGCTTACTGGCTTGAAGCTGAGAGTCGGAGGCATGGTTTTATCACTTTCTGTTTTCTTAAAAAGTAGATGCTGTCAGTATGTAAACTATTTGAGTACTATGTTCCTTAATGAGGTGACAGCTGACATGAGATGAAATGTCTTTGCTTCCTCTTTTCCTTTTACCTAGGTTATTGACATATAATAAAATAATAAACTCAAGATATTTTTCTGCTCAATCTCTCAAAACCTATGGAACAAATAATCTTAACACCTTTCTGCTAAATAGTGCTAATTGCTGCTCTAGAAATAGCAGTCGGTTTAGATTTCTTGACGTTGGATCTACAGCAAATAATGTTTTTCTTTTAAGGTTGATTGTTCTAGTTACATAAATTGTATTAACATAATTAAAGTAATATTCTAGAAATTAGCTCTAATGTAAGTCAAATTCAAGTAAAATTCAAATTGCCTCCTTTTAAGGATATTGCCCATTACCAAGAAATAAAACATACATTCACGCATACATGAATACTTTTTTCAGCTTAGTTTATTTTTAATATCCGATAAAGAATAGATAAAATGATAAAATAATATATATTATATATATATAATAATAGATACAAGTGTATGTTTTAAATAGCATAGAGGTAAATGTTTTTAAAAAACATGCTGGGTTAGATGAGTTAGAGTAAAACTGAATATATTCAGTGTATTATTAATATCACTAATATTTTAATTCAACAAGTGCTTGGTAAGGTCTGTATATAGCTAAGGGTCAATTATCTCTCCAGAACAACAAATAACAGCAGGGAAAAAAAAAAATCAGAAATAGGAAAACCAAACACAGCTTAAAATATCAAGAAGAAGATAGATAATCCATCAGCACTCTCCTTACATTCCACTTGCCATTTATTCACTGGTTAGCTAGATGAAAAACTCATGCTAAATCCTTTGTTCCTGAGAGATCTAAAATGTCATTAAATTGTAGTATACTACAGACAGTAGTTACTGGAGTCTCGATACATATAACTTCACACAGTGGATTTACAAATTTAGAAACTTTGTATTATCTCCAAGAAAGCTCCTGTGCACAGAGAAAGCTCAGAAATACCTAAAAGTGGAAATCTAAACTCATCCAGCTAACTCCGAAAGTGGAGGCAAATTAGTCACTCTCAGGTAATAAGCTTGAGCTGAATTAATCTGGACACACGATCATGCTCACATAGTCATACTGGTTTCAGGATCTGAATTATTAACCGAGTATTATTTTCTATCATGCTCAGGTGCTATATAAGGTGCCTTCAGAACTGCTTTGGATAACCAAGAAAATACAGCATTGCAAGGTGTAGATATGTTGTAAGCAACCAAATAAGTTCTAATCTTTGAAGTCATCTTTAATGACTTTCAAATTAGATATTATATAGTATTTTTTCTATTTTTTCTATCTTGACCTGTCTGGAGCTTGGTTTTGGCTTTTTTATCTGCAATAGCAGTGGTCCACTGACCAGGTAACTATTGCCTAAATTGTTGTGCTTTCATTTTGCTCTGTAGGACTTCATGTGTATGATTTTTACATCAATTTTTATATTCTGTAAATAATTGGCAATAATAATAGGCAGTGTAAGAAGAAGTATAACATAACACATGGGAGAAAGGCTAGACACTGGGAAATATATGTAACAGTTTTAACTGCTCTGTTTTGGAGACTTCCTGAAAAAATATTCTGATTTGGTTTGTTTGTGGCTTTTTATTTAAAATTGGTGGTAAAATAAGTATATTAATACTTCTTATAGACTAATGCCCTGAGTCTAGCTAGGACAAGGTTAATTTTCACAAGCAGCTGCTAGACCTAGCTGGGCAGGGCCACAGCTGGGCGGGGCCACAGCCAGGATAAATAGCCCTACCAGCCAATGGGATATTTGATACCATACTTGTGTCATGCTCCTGTGTAAGGGGAGGGCTGGCCCAGGGTGGGTGCAGCTGATTTCAACTTCAGCTTGCAGTGGGAGCAGGAAAGCAGCATTTCAGGTACTAGTAGAGCGTTGTGGCTTCGATCACTCACTTTGTATATTATTCCCTTAGTATTATTGTTGTTACTGTTGTTTTCTTCTCTCTATGTTGTTCTACTAAGCTGGTCTTATCTCAGCCTATGGGGTCTCACCTTTATCTTTCTCCTGATTTTCCTTCCCACAGCACAGGGTTGGGGGGAGGAGCAATGGGTGAGCAGCTGTGTGGTGTTTAGTTACTGACAGAGGTTCAACCACAACAGCTGACAATAAATTGTTGATTTTACATATAAACTGTATTTCTTGGGCCCACGTAAACTGCAGAAATTGCAGTGTAACTGAGGTCTTAATTTAATGCAACAGGATGTCGAAATCCTTGAATATGTCCCTTCATACTTATGTCTGCTGACCACTCTAATTGGCTCTTCACTACTACCATTAAGTGTAACATAGTCAAAGCCATGGGTGATGTTGAACTACATACACAGTGCTAAAAATACCTGTTTCACATCTTAGTAATTGTACACAGTCATAATTTAGACACTTGGAAAAAGCAGCAATTTGGCCTGCCAGCATGAACTCATACATATTTGACCCATTAACTTAAGCATTTCTCCTTTCTTGTTTGAGAGTTTTAAAGTATCCTATTTATCCTATTTACTAGCTACGTGCAAAAGAAAAAAGTGCCTGAATACTTTTAGAATTGTGAAATCTCAAACTCAAAAGTTATGCAATGCCAAGGTGAATATTATACACAAAGCCTCAATTTCTGTTCCTCATAGATATGAGTTATTGTTCAGTTTAGTTATTTTGCTCATGTGGATCATCAAGAAGGAAACAGAATTAAACTGATCTTTTTTCTGTGAATCCATCATTTGAGAGAAACAAATTTTTTGACTTTTCTACTGATTTATCCAGTAGAAAGGAAATACAGCTTATTGGCTAAATACATTTTAAAGATGAGGTGCAGTATGTAGCTACTATGTAGTAAGCTCCTGGCTTTGTCAACTGTGGCCATAAGTATTCTAGCTGTACATTTTTGTTGAGCACAGTTATTGTAAGAATCAGGATAGAAGAGTAAAAATGAATTAAAATGGCACATACTAAAAATGTTTGATTATTGTTTATTTGAGTTTTCTAATAATTATTCTTCCATGCAGTTTTGTGAACTTCATTTATAATATCCTACCATTTTAGATTAATTATTAATAGGGATACAATCTTGTTCAGCTATGCTAAAAGCATCGATTGAATCAGATGCATCATGTTCTTGCTTCTAGCTTACTATGCCACTCCTTGAGGCAGGAGAAGCATTTCTCTTTTCTCTTTGCATACAGCATACATAAAAACTTACCAAATAAGTTATCATGGTTTAACAGCAGCTGACAGCTAAGTAGCACACAAGTGTTTACTCACTCCCCTCCTGTAGGATGGGGGAGAGAACTGAAAAAGTGGGAAATCTTGTGGATTGAGGTAAAGATAGTTTAACAGATAAAGCAAAAGCTGCATGCACATGAAAAAAACAAAACGAAGAGTTCATTCACTGCTTCCTATCAGCAGGCAGGTGTTCAGCCGTCTCCAGGACAGCAGGGCTCCATGACATGTAGCAGTTACAGGGAAAGACAAAATGCCATCACACCAAAAGTCCTGCCTTCCTTTTAATTCCCCCAATGCTTATCTATTGAGCATGAGCATCATATGGTATGGGATATCCCTTTGGTCAGTTGGGGGCAATTGTCCCAGCTGTGTCCTGTCCCAACTCCTTGTGCACTGCCAGCCTGCTTAGTGGTGGGATGAGAAGCAGCAAAGGTCTTGACGCTGTGCAAACAAGCACTGCTCAGCAGGAGCAAAAAATATCACTGTACTATCAACACTTTTCATCACAAATCTAGAACATAACCCCGTACTAGCTACTATAAAGAAAATGAACCAGGACAGAAATAAAAGGAAAAGACTGCTAAATGCACATCTCTCTACCCAATGTCTAGAGGAGCAGCAGTGATATTTTTAGATTTATGGAATAAAAAAATGGGTTATGATATAATGCAAATTTAATATCCCTGACTATTAAGGCATCCAAACAATTAATGAACTGACTATTAGTCATCAATACTCTGATTCTGGTTAATTTAGTTTTCAGAAATGGAGTAGAGGTGTTGTGGTTTTTTTTCTTGTTGATCAAATAAGAAGGGAAAGACATAGTAACACATGGCAGAATTTTCCAAAGATCTGTTTTCAATATTTTATGTCTTTTACTCCTTTATAAAAAGTATATCCCTGTAGTAAGCAAAATACATCATATATTTCTATTTTATTCTTTAAATGCTTGTTCTGGATTTATAGAACTTATTTCAATTAGCCTGGTTAGGAAATTGTAATTTATTTTTTTTTTCTGTTGGACATTTACTTTGCTATAGAATTTTTATTTTGTTCTTCTATGTATTACAGATACTCGATACTTTAAAATACATTTTTTCCCTTTTGTCATGTCAAAGTACATTTTTGTGATCAAACATCTGTGGAATTACTATATTCTGTTTTCACAACTATATATTTTTAATTGGTTTTGTGTGCTTAAGGGATATGTCTACTTGATCTATCATTACATTTTTACCCAATCATTTCACTTTCATTGTGAAATACCAATGAAGTCATGATAGCAGATGTAAAGTATGTTTATTTGGAAATCAGACTTGAGTGTAGCTCATGAAAGAAGAAATTTGGGTTTGCTTAAAACAACGTTCTTGCTTTCTGGTAACCATGGCGGCAAGGTGAGAGTGGCAGAACTTTTCTTAAGACTTGGGGAAATATTTCCTTAAGTAAATCAGAACTGGATTGCTACTGTTGCCCATAAGATTTGATCTCTTAAAATTCTACTCATAACTAACTTGTTCAGCAAATACAGTCAATAGACTCGGAGATGAGTAGACTGAAAAACAGCTTCAGGCTTTTCAGTGGTTGGACCTTGAAGCTAATTTTTGAACAGAAATTATACAGCTGGTGTCTGTGACAGCCGAAGAAACAAAAGCCGCGTCATATTCATGATCTGTACAGGACATTTTTTTGCTAGGCTTTGTATGCTACTTTAATGCTATGACCTGAATATAAAAATCCTGTGTACCATGAGACACACTTTCCTTGCCTGCTTCGGAGAAGGAAATGAGGATCGGAAAATAGCTTAAGAGTTTTCAATAACCATGAACCAAACAGACGTTTTCTGCTTTTTCTGTTCCCATTTCCTGCTTCCATAGAAGATTTTTTTAAGATTCCATTTCTGATATCTAGATTTTCAAAAGAGCGTGATTTTACATGTGGATTACCAATATAAAGATGTGTTTATATGATAACAAATAATACGTTGATGTCTGCCTAACCGTCAGGACAAGCCACTGTAATACAAATGGTTACTTACTAACTGCAAGGCTTTTTCAACCGCTTCAGATGCCAGCTTGAGTTTCATGATAAATGTCCCCCTTTAGACAATGTTTGTTACGGTATTTGATAAGACCTGGAAAGAACATTTTAAGGGACTAGTGAATGCTGACGGCAAGAGGGAGCGCTTATTTTAAGTCATTAATACTCAGAATGAGAATGTGTATACATTTGTATAGAAGCCAAAAAACCATCTGGCTAGATAGTCTGTTTGTGGTTCTTTGATCTTTAAATATTGAATAGGGGGTCTTGCTTGACCCTGGCTTATTTTAGCTATGGATTTGTTCAGTTAGAGATATTATTACCTTAAGTCTCTTTTTGGAGAGGGAGAAATAGTTTCCACTAAAGAGCGTTGATAAGGTTGGTGACACTTTCTTAACAAGTCTCTCATTTAAATACCTAAGTTAGGTCCAGTCCACGGGTGTTTGTGCAAGTTCACCTAATCATCTGTACAAAACAGAAGCAGAATCCTAGAATAATACAATTCCAGTTCTGGACTGTCACCTCTTCTTAAATATGCTTTCCCTGAGGCACCACCATCTAGACTGCTGGGCTCAGCTGTGCTCTGTAGTGGGTCAACTGGGAGCTGAACGGAACTGTCTGTGTTCAGCATGGGGCAGTCCTGGCCTCTCCTCATAGAGGCTACCCCTGCAGCTCCCACTGCCAGTGCCCGGGCATACCAACCCAATACAATTCTTAACTCACAGAACAAGCAACCAGGACATTTTTCATTTATTTATTCATACTCTGCTTCATTTTTAATTTTACCCTGGCTCCCATATGTGTTGATTTCATGTGGTAATATCTTGTATTTTTTTCATTATACGCTGAGCAGGAAAATTTTCCCTTTGACTAGTATATCCTTAAGAGGACAAATGCAGCTAGGATAAATTTTTTCATTTCATGTTGGAGAGCTGTGGACAATCCTGTGCAGTTTGAGGTGAAATGCAGGACCTAGCCATTTTGTTCAAGAAAGGGACAGAGGATATTTCCTTCCCAGTGGACTCTTGTAGACCTCAGAATATAATCTGAATGCAGGCTGAAGGTAATGTTAGCTGCTGATGTTCCATGTCTGCAGCTGCTCCTCTGCTGTTCACACTCTATGCCAGGGTTTGTAAGCATCAGAAACTTTCACTTTTCTTCAGGAAGGAAAAAAAGACAACAAAACAACAAAACAAGAAGCCAATGCAAAACCAGCTACTATTGGGAAAATAGGCAATTTAGGGAAAATATGGCAATCAGTTATGGTTACTTGGTCCTCTAACTAGGATAAATAAACTTATAAATCACTAGGTGGCCTGCTAGGTCAATTTTCTTTCCATTAAGCCATCTGAACACTTTTGAAAGTATTAGCCACTCTGCTAATGGTTCCTGCCGCTGGTGTGGCAATACCAGCCACAAATGCTGCTGACAGTGCTGATCTCTGCTTATCTGCCCTGCCTTTCCCCTTCCCAGCTGTGAGACTATGTAGGAAGAAACATAAATCCTAGTTACTTTGGGTCCTTAAATTCCAAAGACAATTATGATTGTGAATATTTTCATCAGAATATAATTCATTTTTATACAATGCGAATAAAGACATACAGGATAAAATCTGCCTCTACTGACAGTGCTTCTTTGATCGCTCTGATAAGTAACTGCATTTCAATTTAAAGGAGCGGAAATGTATTGTTGTAGAGATATGGAATGTTGCAATGTGTTGCTTTGTATGCCTCAGTTCAATTAGTGCAGTGGTTATTTTGCCTTCCTGACATTTTTATATACACAGATGTCAAACAACATAGCCCTATGTCAAGTGTTTTCGTTTATTAGTATGAGGGCCACTGTCCTACAAATCCTATCACAGTAATAAAATATGATTCCTACAATCACAACCTAACTAGATCTTACTTGTTTCTTTATGTCAAAGCAATGGAAATGGCTTTTCACATCAGTAGTCCACATTTGATTCATATTTCTATTTAACAGCTGGAGGCTGTCATGGGTGAAATGAGACTTGTCAGCCTCAAAAAGAAGAGCAAGTATTCATCTTTAAACTGATCTCAAAATGAAATTCTCATTTTTAAGAAACTCTGGGAGTGGCAACAAGATTACAGAATTTCTGTTTCAAGTTATCTAGGGAAAAGCATAATGACTTTTGAGTGTATTTTTGTGCTGAGCTAGCTTCAAAAGACTCAGGCACAGTATTTGATCGTTTCTGTCAATTAATTATCACGAACTCCATTTTACACAGATGTAAAGCTGAACTGCTCTGATATTAGATAGAAATGGGACACTGATAAAATGTCTTGGACTGGTTTAATCAGACAAGGGAGATTGTTCCATCAGGATGGAAGACTTCAGAGAATCTGACTAACAGTTAGATTCCCAAGAAGGACAGTTCAAAATTTATCAAAAATTATCGTAATTCCTGGTTGAATTACTAATACCATCATATTGCACATAAAGACAGAATATATGAATTAATCCATAACCCAATATATTTTACCTGTAATTAAATAACCTAGGTACCCACACAACAGAGCACATCATCTGAACAGTAGACCTTCACTCATGGCTGCAAATGGCTACACCTTTTAATTCATTTGGAAAACATTTAAATCAGTAAAATTTCAGGTTTATGTAGTTATAGTCTTTCAGCTCTGCAACCAGCTATAAGGAAGGCATGGTGATTTTTAAAAGGTGATTAACTGACAAAAACTCAAAAAGGAAGTCTGTTTTTCTTCTCTTTTTTGCATCAGGGCCAAAAAGATTGCTTATTCAAAGCTTGTCTTGACTGAAATATATTTGAGGAGCCAATATAACCTCTTTGCCCCTTTCCCTCAGGAATTAACAGGTTGACATGAATGAGTTGCTGACTCCATGTAAGAAAGAGGGAAAGGAATTATGAATTGTTAGTTTGGCATTTCACCTGAATAAACAGACCTGCCAGAATGTTTGAGGTTACATATTTAAGAGAGAAGTGTGTATCTGACACATAGATGCCACAGAAAATAATGATAAATTACTGAGGGTTTTTTGTTAATTATTATTGTCATAGTGAGATGAGTGGGAGGGAAGATGTTGCAGCTGACATCCACCATGCTAATCTCAATGAAGAGGAGAAAAGAACCAAACTGAATTAATGCTTTAAATGTTTGTGCTTTATATTTTAAAGATAGCCAGCATCTGAGATACTATATACAGCTGCACATCATTGTGTGCAAATGAAAAGCAAATATCTGGAGCATGTATTTTTATTTGGAGACGTGTTCTGCTCTGAGATATAGTGTTTTTCTCTTTTTGAATATTGTCCCTAATTACAGCAGTTACAGATAAACAGTTTAGGATGTAAGACATTCTTGTTTTATTTCAAGTGTACTCTGAGCTACTCTGTAGAAAAATCAGGACAGATTATGTACTGCTACTATTCTGCATCTTGCGCTTTTGGTTTGTCTTTTGAAGTGGTGTCATATAATATCCACTCTGCAGATTCATCATATGTAAATGTCAATTTAGATCATGTTAATACCTACTGGACACTTTCAAGGGCAGAACACAAACAATTACTTTGTTTTGGTTTGTTTGTTTGGGTTTTTTTCTCAGTGAAGTCTGGAAAAAGTCATAAAAACATACATTTAAGAGAAAAAATGGTGCTGAGTTTTCTGGTATAGTCTTTCTTACACAAACTTCCGTATGCTTCCTGTTGCTTACAAACAACGTCCCAATCATTTTTACTGAGTAGGAGCCTGAAAAGTACATAGAGAAATCTAGCTACTCTTGAAAAATTGGATTAATAATGGAGAAGAATAAAAGAAAATAACCACCACAGTGATTGAGGAGAAAAGATACTTAACCATCTGTAAGTCATTGTTCTGTTCACTTCCTCTTGGATGAATAGGAAAGTAAATCGTGGCCAGTACGTACCATTTAGTAATTAAAAAAGATATAAACATCATCCTCATATGTGCTTCTGGATTCTCCAGTGAAACCAGGATTCTCCAAAGAGACTAAACCAACAATAATAAAATATATTAAAATCATCAACTATGAGTGGTCAGAGCGAATTAAGAAGGGGAGGTGAGATCAGTAGCTGTAGGGATGGTCTCCAGCTCTAAACAGGATTCTGAGCTTGCAGTGTTGTGCTCACTCTTGCTGTCTCATTGTTTAGTTCAGTTGAGCTGCCCAATAAACAATATAAAAACCTCCAACCAGCTGCAATCTTTGCCAGTCTTGTCCATGAAAACTTCTTGTGCTGATCTTGATACATGGGTTTATCCCCTTTCGTTGAAAATTCCTATCTCTTACAGGAGTACCTTACCTCTGCTGGCTTCCTATCCCTGGCCTAGTACCTTGCTTCTTGGTCTTGCTCTTGATTTGATTCAACATTTTACAGTATATCCAGCATCATGGAGAATTAAGATATTCAAATTGATCAGTACCATGAGTGAACAACCTCACTCCAACTGTGTTCTGTATTCTCACTTTGTGTAACAGCACAACATACTCAGCTCTTCAAAATATTGAAAACAGTGATCAAATCTTCCATTCCGTGTAACAGAGGCAGTTCCATCCATTTGGAGACAACATCTTGGAATCTTTCTTTCCAGAAATGCAAATACATTTTTTGTTCTAGAACTGGATTGAGGTAACAATGTTCCGTCTCCAAACTTACTCAGAAGATCATTTAGTGAAGTTATAGAAGAATATCTAAAAAGTATTCCTAGAAGAATATCTACAAGTATTTGTAGAAGAATAGCTCAAGAATAGGTTAAAGACTT
>WEIS01085334.1:1175-12252 GCA_013389965.1 Todus mexicanus
TTCCCTTAATCACCAGAGAATTCTTTGGTTAGTTCCTCAAATCACCATAATTTCAACTAATAATTTTCCATTTAACAGTAAGTATTTTACAAAAAATTCATTGCATTTACCACATTTCCCTTGTTCAGAATGTGGGGGGGTTTAGAAAAGATAGACACGAGGTCAGTTTTACACAAACTACATCATAATAAATCTATGTTGCTTTCTAAAGGCCTTTCCTTTGAAGGTCTTTGATTGCTTTCTTTCAAAATTTCTTTAAAAGTACTCCATGTAATACAGATCATATTAGAGAATTACTCTAGAAAGTGTGACTTGTTGCCCTGAGACTCAAAGACACTAATTCAGTACAGCCCCAACCCTCTCTGCCACATGCATTTTGCCAGTGGGCAGCAGGACAAGGGCGATAAGTCTGTAGCACCAGAGGTGGAGCTGGGATTGCATTTCAGATCACCTGTTAACATATTCTCACTCCCACAATACCCATCACCACAACCAATAAAGAGCGCTTAGTTGTTTATAATTGGGAAGAGATGGTTGTTCTCATGTACTTTAGAACCTTTCCTGCATAAATTCTCTTCTGCTTTCAGAAACCAGTTTGCTGTAAAACCTTCTTGCCAAAAGATCAAATCGTGTAGTTTGTATTCAAGTAAAAGTGCTGATGAGGATTACTTGATTAAGGACTGATTAAAGAATGCAGGTTAACACCCAAAGGCTAAAATTTTCAAAATGTGCAAAGAATTTAGCTACTCTTTTTTCCATCAATTTTAATCAACAAACTGCTTTTAAAGCCTCAGTTCAATCGTGTAACAGATTAAAATAGAAGACCGGGCTACTGAGGCAGTTTGTAACTGCACCTACAGATTTAAATAACACCAAACAGTATAGGAACTGGCTAAAGGGATAGGGCTTTCAGGAGTGTTTACCCATGTTCCTCGTTGAATTAAATCACAGAATTTCCATTAATTTTAGCAGGGCAGAGTTCAGGCAACATTTACTATGCTTTTACAATATTAGCTGATTTATAATGGCTATCCCTTGCAAGATACATCATTTCAATCTACTCTTTTCCTTGATTTACAGCATTTCATAGTTCATAGACCAATATATATTATGTTTAAAATTACTAATGGCAGAGCAGTAAGAATCCCTGTTCAATTATTGCCTCGGTCAAAGCTGGTTTTGATGTCAAATCATTGATTGCATATTCATACATAGCCACCATGGACTAAACAACACTGATAATGTATAGCAATTTGAAAACAGGTAAGTTTGGCAAGAGCTTTTCATGTTGTCCTATATGGACTCCTAGACCTGTGCTACCTTAGAATCATCACAGTACTCCAATTCCTGATTTGAATCTACCTTGATGTGTTCTTTCACCCAACTGTGAAATAACACAAGTTAAACCAAGATTTTAATTCCAAGTGTTACCCTGGTAAACAAACAACACTTTCCCATTTCATTTTGTACTCTAGAGGCCAAATATCTTTAATCAAATAGCTTTAAAGAAATGTTACTTCCTGGCATTCTAGGTTCACATAGGTTAAATAAAAGCAGCTTCTCAAACAGGGCTATCAACAGCTGAAGAAAACTCCACAGTAAAATTTGCTCTTCCAGAAAATATCATATTTTCCTTCAATAGGAATCTTCTTAGTTTAAGACAGGTCATAAGAGTTTACACGCATACTTATGTGATAAGAACAGCAGCAGCAAAGCATATAATCCCACTCAGCTGTTTATGAAAGACAAAGCGCACTTCTCCAATCATCCAAGCTGTGGGAGGAACACACATCTTCTTTCCTGAGTTGTTCCCAGAACAATGGAACTGAGTTATAAAAAGCTGAGGGCTTATACATAATGCTCTATTAAAAATAATACACCAGCAAGTCTAAAGACTAAATAAATATTTCCTCATTTTCTACTAAGCATAAGCAGTTCACAGGACAATCTTTTCCCCCTTACTTTTAGGTATTTTTATCTTTTGGGAGTATGATTACAGCTGGTATCCCTTTGTTGTTTTGCTGTGGGTTTTTTTGGTAATCATCCCCTTGTAGAGAGACAATGCATTGGTTTTCCTACCTGAACATACTAAAATCAGTATCTGAACACATTTCTGAATGAAGAGCCCTTGAAGAAAAAAAAAATGAAAACAAGAAGAAAAAAAAAGAGCTTTAGTGGTTAGACTACAATTCTCAAAGTCGAGCAAGCCTGAAAAGCTTTCTGTAAAATATTTCATATTTCTAAGCTCTGAGACTCTAGAACTCAATAATGTCCCCAATTCACTATTTGTCCTGAAATGCATCTTCCAAGCAAAACAAACTTCAGCTGAATAAGTTTTCTAGCCTTGCCTGGCGTAACAGCATTCATTACTCTGTACACTGCTGCACAGGTTTACGTATTTGCGTGACAAGTCCTGAAGCACTTACAAAGCAATACCTTGCAAAATGATATTTCTGCTGCACTTGTGATTCTGACACTCTTGTTAACACCTAAGTGTTCCTAGAAATTTCCTGAATATTTAATAACAGGAGAAGGTTATTTTACCCTAGGGATTTTAGGAAGTCTTATGTGTGACAGGGAAGCACAAGAACAGTTTATCTGTAGGCAATTGGCAAATGGGGGACTCAAGTCTTGTTACCTATCTGGTATTATTCCCATTTTGGCTCAAGGACAAAAGACACTGGATACTTTTGTAACATTGTATTTATGAAGACAAGAGAGGATCTATATATATGATGGACTTGTCAAAAAGACACCACCACCCATAGTCTGTGACTTTTTAACCAAAACCAGGACACATTAACAATCATCACAGGTGATACAAAGATGTAAAAGTTAAATCTTCCAAGTTCAAAGTAGGTAAGAACTCTGGTCTTGCTTTAAATGTTTCTCAAAGTCCTCTTTAGCAATACCTCTAATATCTCTGTTGCAGATGCAAATATATCAAAGAAAAAAAACATTAAGAATAAGTAGGTTTCAAACACAGGGAAAACACATTTAAACTAAGTTATGAGTTCAAGCACACCAGGAAAGCACTCAGACATGAAACCAACACATAGATTTTTCTTTCACATGAGCAGCTGATCAAAGCTAACTGTACAAAGCTAAATGCAAGCTAAGTGGCAAAAGATTAAACAATGTCCGGAACAGAAGGAAACAGCTTTTTCCTGTACCGCTTTTCCAACCAGAACATTATTTCATTAAGCTTTTTTCCATCTTCTAGTTCAATCACTTCATTGCCAGAGTAACTTACTGAAGCTGCACCTTCAGAGCACTCTGAAGAGCCTGATGCTGTTGTTACAGCTCAGCTGCAAATCACACATCTAAGAAAGCCTTATGTTTAGGTATAAGGGAACGATGAGGAAAAACAGCTAATATATCCATATTTGAATATGTATCTCTGCTACCTAACGATAACATGTTGATTTGAACAGCTACTCATTTCAATCTCCTAATTTACTGGCTGATGGAAGAACTGATTTATTCTATGTAAAATTCAAAGGAAAGTTCCAGAAGACATCCTGAGACGTGTTTTTTAAAAAGACACCTACTTTCAAATGATTGACACTGCTGCAGCTATCTGCAAGGCATTTCAAACAAATATCGATTTTGTTGCTCTAAGTGCAATTAATGGATAAATGCTGCTCCACCGAACAGCCTGTTTGCAGAATTTTCTATGAGACTAAGAGAAACTTTCTGATAAATTACTTAGTAACAAGTGTTGCATTGGAAAAACAGACAGTGTTTTTCCTACAATCACCTCTTTAAGTGGAACATGAAACTGATAAATCCAAACTGAATAAAGTAAATGCATTTTCATAGAAAGTGAAGATCGATAGTGAAGGGGTTTCTGCCATAGAATATGAAAGCTAAGACTTCACAAAATTTGTATGGGGGAACAATATAAATCAAATTAGCTGTGGGCTTTTTTCTGGCTTTTTTTTTTTATTATTTGGGAGTTTTATGTTTGTTTTAAGATGAGAAAGCCACTCACTACCCCAAACAAGGGTATAGGCCCTGACAGTTCAAGGCTTATGCAGCTCTCCCCATGTAGTTGCTGTCAGAGGGAGGCAGAGGTGAAGCACCCTGAGGCATCAAGCCAAAATATGGCAATCCCAAAGTTCCTAAGATCACAACTCCGCAACTGCTTACACAGCACCGCTGCAGACAGAATACTGACAGTACGAGTGATTGCTCTGTTTTGTCGAAAAAGCAGAAACTACTTCTAGCGGTTTTAGAACATGGCTTGAAAAAATAGAATTTCAGAAGCTCATAGAAGTATGTGGAACAAAAACATTTTTGGAGTGGAACTCAAGTAATGTTCAGGGGTTTTTAGAGCTTACCTCTAAACATGGAAGAGCACCAGAAATATCAGATGTACCCTCGTGCAAGATACCACATATTCATCTGCAAGCTTACGAGTGGTTAGATGAGTTTGCAACTATGGTTTTTCCATTAGTCCGTGTAACAGAGCGACATACTGGGCCCGGGCGTCCAGGCGCTGGCAGTGAGGGCTGCAGGGCGGCCGCTGGGAGGGGAGGCCGGGGCTGCCCCAGGCATGACAGGGCTGGTTCCAGCTGCTCCCAAATTCCAGCCACAGGGCACAGTCCAGTCCCTCAGCCATAGGCTCTGGTGCCTCAGGGAAAACATATTGAAGGACACTGAGAGTTGAGGGGAAAAGTGTGAGAAACAGCCCCATCGAGGGGAGAAGGTGTTCCAGGTGCTGGTGCAGGGATTCCCGGATGCCTGGGGAGAGCATGTTGCAGCAGGGGAAAAGCATGAAGAAGGAACAACATGGACTGACCCCATTCTCCATTCCTCAGCACTGCTTGGGAGAAAGCTGTTGTTTAAATCTGTCTTTGTTTCTCACCATACAAATCTTAAGTTGAAGTAATTTAATATGCTCAAATTGAGTCTATTTTGCCCATGACAGTAATTGGTAGATTATCTCCCTGTCCTTATTTTGACCCATAAGCTTTTTCATCTTATTTTCTTCCCCTGTTCTGTTGAGGAGGAGGGTGAGAGAGGAGCTGGGTGGGCGCCTGGCAACCTGCCAAGGCCTAGCTACCACTGACTGCTCTTGTCGATTCAGACAAAAAAGAATCTTAGATCCACAGAAAGCAAAACATTCACAGAAGAGATCTTGAATGCTAAGAGCAGCGGGAGAGCTTTCTACCTGCACAGACGCGTGACCTAAAATAACCTTATCAGCCCACTTCTCCAAGGCATGACAAATTTAGATGTCCATCTTGCGTACTGCATGAAAAAGTGGCTGCTGTTCCAGTAGCAATACTTCAAAAAAGCTTGGTTTCTTTTACAATAAAGTATGTTCAGGTTTGACAGGAAGGCTATAAAATTGTGTCATCTATGAATAAAGTATGAAATCTTCCTCATGAAGAAACTTAATTTTAACATGTGTACTATGTTTTTTAAAAATGGAAATTTAATCAACACTCAGAATAACGTGCTGTGAATCTGCAGGAGATCTAGTTAAAAGCTGTGGTCTATATTTTATTTATTCTGTTTTGGTTTTTTTAACTTGGTAACCTTTTTATGTAACAACTAAATGGCGCCATATTAAGGGTACAGTCCCAGCATGTCCTTTCGGTCAGTTTGCTTCCCTAAGACAGTTTAAGCAATATTTTATATAAGATTATAGTTGCCACGTACATCACTACTCCTTATGTGAATTTCAAAGCACTTAACATTTGTCTTACTTTAGAATTCAATAATAAAATTCCCACTGATACCAATATCAGCAGAGCTAGGACAGGGCTAGCTGAGCTTTAACATGTCTATTCTTACTTATCCAGAAGTTAATTTTCTGTAACAGCGTGCAGCAATTAAAATTGAAAAAAGAAATATCTGCTCTAAAGGATAAATGGATAACTCTATTAGGCCTGATTTACTTCCAGGGTTACTTCCACTACCTCTCACCTTTGCAATGCAGTGGCAAGTTGGTGTAGAAGGCAAGAATGCCAGAATGCCTCCCACAGCTGTATTAACTCTGCACAGAGCAGAGAGAGAGAGCAGCCTCCAGAGCTGCCAGTTTGTGGACAATTTTAACATGCACCAAAACCCATTAAAAAAACTCTGAGGCAAAAGTCACTGATCCTGAAAGCTAGGCTCGTGATTAATTTCAGTGCCAGTAATTGCATTTTAAGGTAATGTTATTAACATGAAATTGTACCTAGGCACATTGTGGTTGGGTGACCCAGGCTGGATGCCAGGTGCCAACCAAAGCTTCTCTATCATTCCCCTTCCTCAACTGGACAGAAGAGAGAAAATATAATGCAAGGTCTATGGCTCAAGATAAGGACAGGGAGAGATCATTCAGCAATTACTGTCACTGGTAAAGCAGACTTGACTTAGGGAAGAAGTTAACCTAATTTATTCCCGCTCAAATCAGAGCAGAATATGAGAAATAAAACCAAATCTTAAAACTCACTTTCCTCTCAAACTCCCTTTCTTCCCAGGCTTAACCTTACTCCCGATTTTTCCTCCACCTCCTTCCCTGCCATGGCACAGAGGGACAGGGTACAGAGGTTATAGTCAGCTCATCACAGTTGTCTCTGTCGCTCCTTCTTCCTCAGTGGGAGGATTCCTCACACTCTTTCCCTGCTCCAGTGTAGAGTCCCTGCCACAGAAAAGTCCTCCGTGAACTTCTCCAACACAAGTCCTTCCCACTGGCTGAAGTTCTTCATGAACCGCTCCAGTGTGGGTCCCTTCCATAGGGTGCTGTTTCTCTCACATATTCTCATTTTTCTCTCTAGACGCAGTAGCGTAATTTTATGTATTCCTCTTAAATATACTATCCCATGACATGCAAATCCAGTACACTCATGTACAAGTCTTTGAGGACCTGCATGCTCCCCAGAAAGACAAGTATTTTTCCTTTTTTCCTCACTATATATAAATCATAAAAAGCCAACAGCTCTGAGAAGAAAAAATTAAAAATCCATCAGCCTTTATAAGCACAGCCCTTTATTAAAAGTCTAAATTGGAATTCTACTGCCTATGTAACCTTTACCTCCCCGTATTAAAGTATCTGCTAAGCTACTGTCTAATGGAATAACTGAAAGGATTGCTTCTCATTTACTGCATGACTGACTAGCAGTAGACATACTTTCATTCATTATAATTGCAGTGTTGGGTTGGTTTTCTGTTGGTTTTTTAAGCAATGCAGAATGATAGATACATCAGCCACATCAGAGAGCAAACTCTCTTAAAGTAGCATTTGCACCACTGTATCAAACTTTTTTTTTTTTTCAAATTAATTGACTATATTATAGAATCATAGAATTTTAGAATGGTTTAAGTTGGAAGAGATCATAAAGATCATCCAGTTCCAACTCTCATCAGGGGAAGAGACACCTTCCACTAGACCAGGTTGCTCAAAGACCTGTTCAACCTGGCCTTGAACATTTCCAGGGAGGGGTCATCCACAAATTCTCTGGGCAACCTGTTCCAGTGTCTCACCACCCTTACACTAAAGATTTTTTTCTTTACATCTAATCTACATCTCCCCTCTTTCAGTTTAAAGCCATTACCCCTTGTCCTATCACTACATGCCCTTGACCTGCTGGCCACACTTCTTTTGATGCAGCCCACTATATGGTTGGCTTCTGGGTTGCAAATGCACATTACCAGGTCACATCGAGCTTCTTGTCAACCAACACCCCCAGTTCTTCACCCTCTGGGCTGCTCTCAATCCATTCTCCACCCAGCCTGTGTTTGTGCTCAGGATCACCACAACCCAAGTACAGGACCTTGCATTTGGCCTTGTTGAACTTCATGAGGCTCGCATGGACCCACCTCTCAAGCCTGTCGAGGTCCTTCTGCATGGCATCCTTTCCCTTCACCATCTGGATTGCACCACACAGCTTGGAGTCACCAGCAAACTTGCTGAGGGTGCACTCAGTTCCACTGTTCATGTTGCCAACAAAGATGTTAAATAGCGCCAGTCCCAATACTGACCCTTGAGTAGAGCGACTCATCACTGTTCTCCTCTTGGACGTAAGCTGTTGACTGCAACTCTCTGAGTACAACCATTTAATCAATTAGTTAACTGATGTCATCAAATCTACATCTCTTCAATTTAGAGACAAAGATGTTGTGGGACAGTATCAAATGCTTTGCACAAATCCAGGTAGAAGGTATCAGCTGCCCTTATCCACCAACACTGTAACTTCACTGTAGAAGGCTACCAAATTTGTCAGGAGCAATTTGCCCTTAGTGAAGCCATGCTGGCTGTCACCAATCACCTACTTATTTTTCTTGTGCCTTAGAAAAGTTTCCATAAAGTTGCCATAGGATGACAGTATGCATTAAAATATGAAGCATTTTTCTCATGCACAGAAAAGTATCGCACAGCAACATAAATTTCAAGCTTCAGAGTCATGCTCAAATTTTGGAATATTTCTCTTGGAGGTAACATTGTCCTCAGGAGTTTATTCCCCAGCTATAAAATGCAAATTCAAGAAAAAAAGCACATCATCGGTTCTTTGGTATTTTAGCTCGAGGTTACACTGTTCCTGGGCAAAAATCATGTTACATTCTTCACAGACTCTGGCAAAATAACAGAAGTTTTTCTATTTGGTTTGGTTTCTAATGGATAATTAATCCAGATCAGATGTTTCAAAGCAAGGAAGTCTTATTTCAGCTATGTACTTGATCTGTTGACAAGCCACTATTGTAAGTAGGCTCACTTGGGAAAAAAATCAGCTTGTTGTGCTGACATGTTCAAAAATCCAAACAGTCTGCCTACAAACTTGCATTTTAGCTTTCAGTTCTTACATGTTAGCTCTAAAGCATTGTTACACACTTGGATACAATAGCTAGATCTGTCACAAGGCAATTTCTACAAACACTAAAAAGCTTGAAACATAGGGTCAGTATGAAGATGTCAGGAAATGACAATGTGTTTTTGAAGGAAAATGTTGTCTACTTTTATATTTTTCTAATTTTCAAAAGACTACAGCTATATAGAGTGGACTAAGGCTGAAAAGCTGTGAAACAGAGATGGATATCTTTCTTATTTTTATCAATAACTCACATAAATTGATGCTAAAGTGCAATTTTTAAAAGGTGACCATAATGGCAGTGAAGATGTTTTTATGAAAGAGCCTGGGATCTATTCCACTGGAGATATACAAAATTAACATTAACTTATAGACCACTTTACATGACAAGTTATTAGGAGGGGGTAAAATAGGGAGAAAAGGAAAAACAATTAATTTGCAGTCAACTTCTCTTGGATAATATTCATCTGTGAAAGAAAAGAACACAAAGGAGGAGAACAAACATTCAAAGACAGATACTGTGTGTGAAAGTGCCCTGGCAAACAGACTCTCTTCATTGTAACTAGAGCTCCTACTACGAGAGAACTTTGCTCTTTGGCTGGGATCCTCTAGCTGAAAACGTGACAAGAAGCAGATAAACGTATACAAATGTTGTTTGACATCACTGAATTGCAAGTCATTCTCTGTAGGATATGAAGGAGGAAAAAAACCAAACCCCACAGTGTTTATCCTTTTTAAAAGTAGGACACTGTGACCTATTCAAACAATAAAACAAGAGCAGAGAGGGTAAATTGCCTAGTTTGTCTACATGGAATAAATGTCAGCTTAGATTCAGAATCACTAATAGCCAATGCTGTAAGGGTGTTTCTTGAAATAAGTTCCAAATGACATAGTAGTGCTTTTTGAACTAAAGGTTTTAGGATTCTAATGTCGCTGTTATTCCCTTATGCATCTAGCAGATTTTAATTTAGTTATCAAACTATCTTTCTTAGTACTGTCAAAGTGATTGGAACATGAGAACTACTTAAAGTTCAAAAGCAGCAGGATGCTTTCAGAAAAGTTTTAATTATTTTTGTTCCACAATTGGAATTCAATATTAAGAGATCATTTCTCTCTAATATCTTCTAAAATCACAAAGTAGTTCAAAGCTTAGAAGGACTTCTGAACATAAACTGGCTTTCAGAAAATAGTGAAATTAAAACAAACAACTCATAAACACAAAACAAAAACTGAAACTCCAAGAAGTCGTGAAAGCACTTTTTTTCCCCCTTTCTGCTATTCACTTGCAAGAGCTGAGAATTCAGTATTTACATCAACAGATGCTTATTTAAATAAAGCAGTAACTATGCTTGTATATAAGTGGTTTGAAATTTCAACTTTCAAGTGCTAAAAAAACTCTACCTAAAAAAGGCAAGGACTTGCTAAATACTGATTTTTAGCTCCTCAGACATTCCTGTAACATTTTGTTTCAGACATTTTTCCCCCGTAGATTTTTTTTCAGAGATGGGAAGTATCATGATCACAGAGTTTGTTTTACTTAGTCAAAAGTATTAATTCCACGTTTAAGAACTAATATTTCAGAATATTTATTCCAGTATTTCTCCAGGAGACAGATTGTTCTGGTTTCTCATCCTTTCAGTCAGTAATATTTTGTTGAAATATTTCTNTTCTCATCCTTTCAGTCAGTAATATTTTGTTGAAATATTTCTCTGTGAAAAACAGTGCAAGAATGATGAGATTTTGAGTTCGCTAGTTCTGCCTCCAGAAAAAAACCCCAACCCTGTATTAGAAAACATATTAACTATCAGTTAATGTTGTTGTGTCAAGGAAAGGCAATTATGATTTTGAATTAGCACTTGCTGTGTGTTACACTAAAACACACAAAACCATCTCAAAGGCTTTTAAACCTGCCTTGTTCCCCTGTTGCAACAGATGCTAATTCACATTTAGCAACTTGTTTGTTAGCATGTTGTCTGATGGGGTACATTTTCCCTGCAGAAACATGCTAATGGATGTTCCTTAAATATACGCACTACACAAAGGACGCCCTTGTGGAAAAAAAGTGCAATCTGAAAGTCATCCCTCATTGCTTCTTAGGAAAGCTTTGTAGAACAGCCTATATTTTATGCTTATACACCATATTTGCTCTTTTTTACCCCTCTTTGTAATATATTTAAGAATGAATACAGAGAAAAAATGTTGTGAGGTTTTCAGCGCTTCTTAGGAAGAGGAGGGCTAAGTCTTTGTAGGTAGTAAAGCACCTAGCTGCAGGTATG
>WEIS01085335.1:0-16004 GCA_013389965.1 Todus mexicanus
TTTTTTGAAGTCTCTGAAAACCCTGCGCTGCAAAATATTTGAACAGCGTTTCCTGCCAACTGACGAGCCCACGCTATAAAATTAGGACACTATATAAACACTTAAAACAGTTATGAAACTAACCTAGCAATTGTTCTGGTGCTTCTTTAAATATTTATTTCCCCATCCTCCTGTTCACCCGAGCGGCATTTCCTCTCACCCTCAAAGAGCAGCGCCGGTGGATGCAAACCACGCGTACCTGAGTTTTATTACGGCATCCCCGGCATTCGTAGGTGTGAGTCCTTGTGTTGGCAATCGCCATGATTCCGCAGAGGTTGCAGACGTGGACTTGGTATGGGTCCGAAGCTTCAAACAACCTTTCTCTCAAGAACTGGGCTGCTCCGTGAGCAATCTGGCAATCTCGTTCCATTTCTCCAAAACGAAGGCCGCCGTCCCTGAAGGGAGGAAAAGACAAAAGCCCTCAGCTTTTGGAGTACCTGGGCAAAACACATCAGTTCTTGTCTGGTGGAACAAGTAACTTCACCAGAAACACAACAGCAGTTTTACAAGGCGGGAGTAAAAGCTGCGCGTGAATTTTCCTCTTATCACCTCAGAATAAAACGTGGGGAGAAATGCGAACGCAACGATTTGTAACTGCTGATGAGCATTTCTAAAGCAGATGTCAGACAGCCAACAACCATCGCACAACTGTATAGAAAATTGAGGTAAACATCGTTCTCTGCTTATCCGGTGGGTTTAACCTTGGCTGGCTGCCAGATGCTCACCGACTGGCTCTCTCGTTCCCCCCATGTCAACAGGACAGGGAGAGAAAATATGATGGAAAAGCTTGTGGCTTGAGAGATAAACAGGAAGATCGCTTACCAGTTACCGTCACAGCCAAAACAGACTCAGCACTGGGAAAATTAATTTATTGCCCATTAAAAATGCAGCAGGATGGTGAGGAGCAAAAAGCAAAACAAAAAACATCGCCCCTACCTTCTTCCCAGGTTCAGCTTCACTCCTTCATTCCCAACCCCTTCCTCCCCTCCCCGTGCTCATAGCGGGAATGGGGGTTGCAGTCAGTGCATTAACGGTTCCTCTCTGCCACTCCTTCCTCCTCACACTTTTTCCCTGCTCCAGCTTGGGGTGCCCTCCATAGGACAGTCCTTCGCAACCTGCTCCAGCATGGGCCCTTCTCACAGGGCCAGGAACAGATTGCTGCAGTGTGGGTCCAGCGTGAGTATCTGCTCCACCACGGGCTGCAGGCAGACAACCTGCTTCACCATGGTCTTCATCACGGCTCCGGTGCCTGGAGCACCTCCTCCCCTCTCTTCCACCTCTGACCTGGGTGTTTGCAGGGCTGTTCCTTTCGTGGTTTCTCACTCCTCTACCACAACCGCTGTGCAGCGTTTCTTACCCCTCCTTACATATGATACCACAGATGTGCCACCAGCATTGCTGACAGCCTCAGCTTTGGCCAGCGGTCGGTCTCTTGGAGCCAGGTGTACGTGGCTGTGTCCAGCACACGGCAACTCCTCGTCCTTTCTCAAAGAGGCCACCCCGGCAGCACCTCCTGCTACAAAAACCTCGACACCTGCGCCCAGTACATGATCTTAAGCCAAACACATGAAAATGGGTGGTTAATTGGAGAGCTGATTAAGTTCTAGCTGCAAAGTTAAGGTAGCTAATTTTTAGGGCTAGAAACTTCAGAAGAAAAAGCAAACGCTGGACAGAAACTACTAAACATCCTTACCGAGATCTGCCTTCCATGGGCTGTCTGTTAAGTATCTGGATTGGNAAGTATTACGTAAGAAGCATCCGTGTCCCTTTCTAAACGTATTTTAGCCAAATTTAAGTCAATAAATTGCACCTGACTAGGTATTCCACAGAGAACTCACTTAAGGCAGTTCCAATGCTAAGAAAAAATAAAACAACCAACCAAAGACATTACCTCTTGCCTGTACTGGATACCACAGGTTCCTTTCTGACCGTGTCTGCTGGCAAATTTATCTCCAATTTGCGGGATTCTTACAGAGCGTACCTGTAAACCACAGGAAGACATTCAACTGGTAACTGAATCCTCCAGATTCTTAAAATAAAGACTGGATGCCACACTTAGTGGCAGGGTTTAGCTGAGTGGTGGTGGTAGGTCATAGGCTGGACTCGATGATCTCAGAGGTCTTTTCCAGCCTTAATTATTCTATGATTCTATGATTCTAACTCAAAACCAGAAAATAAAATGATGAAAGGTAGAAGGCACAGATGTCAGCGCTCACCCTAATCTTGCAGAACTTGTATCCTTCCTGGTTAAGGGTTACCATGACCTGGTCCACAATACCAGTCTCGCTGGTTCGCAGGAAAGTGCTACAGTCTCTCTTTGTGAAACGCCTGTTAGTGCTTTCCAGTTCATCTTCATTTTCTGGCAGCGTTACTGTTTTGCCGATGATGACGTCATCCCCGGACACACGTACCCCAGGTGCTATCAAACCGTCATCATCAAGTTTGTCATAGATTGCATGTCTCATGCCTTGGGGAAAAAGAGAAAACAAAAAAAACCAACCAAAGTAGACTCCCAAATTTTTCACCACGTTGATGTTCTGCAGAAATTCAACAAGTCTGCTTGCAACGTCAGGCTGCTGCTAGATTTATGCAAATATATCAGCTGATGTGTTTCGCTATTAATCCAGATATTTCTGCTCTTTTATGTGTCCCAAAATAAAGACTGAATCAGTTAACGAGACTAACAACCTTGCCCACAAGAATTTAATTTAAGAACCCGGTGTTCGCAGGCTCCTGTATCTTACCTTGGCAGGTTTCACGCGTAGGCTTTTCAAAAACCTCCTCTTGGTCGTACCCCTTTTTAGACTCCTGCTCTTTGTAGGAGCGATAGAACACGGATCTGAAACAAAGTCATAAAGCCTTCTCCAGTGAAACCAGCCACATTTATTCGCAGCTGTACGTCTCAAATCCACTATAATCACTCTTTTCGCCACGTATTTTAGGCTGCTGTTACCAATGACAACCCAAACAAATACGCCGCACAACCTTTCCTCTCAAGTCGTGATAATACGACAATCACCGATGAGGGGAAAAACACAAAACAAAACAAAACACACCACACCAACTGACCAAAAAAGTTGCGGATGGCATTTTGATGGTTACTTTTCAGCTACTGCCAAAGTACCTATCGATAAAAATGCTAATTTTGATGAACTGCAGAGATCTTCAGATCCGCTTGACAACACCACAGAAGCAGTTATTATTCCTAAAGATTATTCGCATCTTCATCATATCCCTCTCCTGTTACTTTTCTCCTTAGACCTGCCATTTTGCAAGCAATTTTAGGCTTCTACTGCTACCTTGCAGTGCCACAGTCACTACAAATGAGCTGCAGTGAAGAACTTTCCATTTATACAGGCGTCTTTCTGGGGCTTTAGGGGGTTACGTTCGCTGCCTCAGCTGCCAGCTCACCAAAGCCACAGCCTTTCAGATCAGTATTATCCACGTGCAATTGCTCCCATGCACACAGGAGGGTCTGTAAAAGCTTCACGAGTCAAAAGTCTAATAATCTCATTCTAGACTGGAAGGCAGCAGATCCAAGACACCAAGCCCACGCTTCTTGGGCTCAACTTGGAGAAAAGAAAATGAACCAAACTAGCAATGCACTGACCAGCTCCACAACTAACCACAGCCACCTAAACACTCTAATGCACAACGTCACATCAGTTGCCAGTTGTCCCAACAGAGAGGAACGTGCCAATCCTTGCTGGTAGCAACTGCCATGCTACGAAAGACAAAACTCTATTACAGAACGGCAGTATTGCCATAAAGGAGTTCATAAAACTGCCAAGAATTATATGAAAATATAACAGCAAAGAGTTTCAGTATTTTTTTTCATTTAGCCATCAGACAAAGAACAGTAAACAAAGGAAAGACCAAAATGGAAGAGCTGGGAAGACAGAGCAGGAAGTCAGGTTACACAAACCATCAACCATTTCCTGACTGTTAAGATACACATTCACCATTTTCATTGTGCTGCTCCCTCCAACTCCATTTCAAAAAAACCAGATAAATTAAAAAGCTTCTCGGCTTGGAAAGATTCGAAGAACGGTGTCTTCCAGCGTAAGATTAACTTTTCTCAAGCTCCTGGACAGCTCGGTATACTACTTCTTTTTGCTCCAAGCAGTTAAAAAAGTTTACAAAGTCTTACCTAAAAAAGCCTCTGTCAACAGCAGAACGGTTCATGATGACGGAGTCCTCCTGGTTATAGCCTGTGTACGACGCAATGGCTACAATCGAGTTGATACCTATAATATGCAGGTAAATACTTTTAAAGGACGCAGGCATACCAGACAGGCATTACTTTGAACTCAAAATAAGCTGTATTCTCTACAGTGACGCTGTCCTGCCCTTTCGGAGATAAAACCTCCGTGTCCCACACATAAAAATCACGGAGTATCAGCAAATGCAGCTTTGGGTAGAAAAGAGAGCCAAGAGTGACCCCTTGTGAAGAACCTCGCAAATACCAATACCGCAAATGCATCTTCCCAGTTAGATTTTAGCAGATTTTAGTATGTTTCAGCTGCAGCACAAGCCGTGTATTTTTGCAGTCTAGGTGACCACCTACAAGTTAACGTTTAACCTATAACTCGTTTTTTAAATGACATCACTCGCTAAATATTCAGGTACTCGACACACAATGTTTGTGACCTGATTTAAACAAAACAGTAGTATTTTTTTCATTTAGTAAACAGCAGCTTGACAACCTACCTGCTGGTAACTCTCTAAATCGCAAGTACTCCATGGAGCGTGTTGTCACAAGGGGCTTCTGAGGATAATACAACACGTGTGCCAGCGTATCCATACGGACGTGGAAGTTTGTGATGTAAACTCCCATAGCCTGTTTACCCATAGCAGACTGGTACGTGTTCCTGGGAGACTAGATGGAGAAGGGAAGACCGGGAGGTATATAAGCTCATCGAGCTCTTTACTTTGGGGTTTTCTATCGACTCTTAAGAGGCAGGATGTCAGAAGCGACGTACTGACCTGGTTGTGATCAGGGAAAGGGATAATAGACGCGCACACTCCCAGGATCATAGATGGGTGAATCTCGCAGTGCGTGTACGTCGAGCAATACGCCACACCTTTCTCTTGCAAGTCATCTGGAGTCATTGCCAGCATCACAGTCTCTTCTTCCAGTGTATCGATGTACTCTACGACACCGCTGGCCACGAGATCCTGCCAACTGAACAACCAGTGTCTGAAATACTCAGCTAACACGTAAAATGGGTCTCTGCAGCGGTAACAAGAACAAGGACCTCCCTGCCTTGTCATTACTAGGGCTGCCTCTGTGTGATAAAAAATAAATTAAGCTGCCAGGCTGAGAAAACATCTTTGTGCTGAGAAAAGCTTTAAACATTTCTCTCTCCAATCTGAGAGAACTTGCAGCTTCTGACATGGCAAATTAGACATTCAGTTGAATTTCAGGGACTTATCTCACCTGTAATTGTTATACTCTCGTTCCTTCAGTTGGTCGATATGCCTTTTCTTCAGCAGCAACTTCTGCTTTTCCACAATTAAAAGGGGTCGACAAATTCTGCCTGCATCGGTATAGATGCGGATTTCTCGCTCGCGAATATCTCTAATCATTGAGACCTGTAGAAAAAGCAGCACCCCATGAGTAAAAAGTCTCAGCCTGGAATCAGAACTAGGGAGTACAAAATAGAATACCAGAGCTCCATAAAACAAAAACCTTACAGGTGCTAACAGCAGCACAGCATAAACCTCAACGCTTCTACAAACAGAAGCATTTCAAGAGATTGTTTTCAACTGGATCCTCTTAAAAAAACAAACAACGAAACAAACCACACAAAACATCAGACAAACAAAACCCCAAAAAGCACCAAACCCCACAAAACAAACAAAAAAAAAGACAAGCAATGTGAAGAATGTTCAGAAAGAGACTCGCAAATAATGTTATTTGGAGCCCGCAAAGCAGTATCAAGGCATTATCTTCTCTCATCTGAAAAGCCGGGCAAACTCTAGATGTAAAATTTATACCTCCGACACAATGATGTCCATCTGACGACGGAGCTTTCTTAGGGTATTCATCAGCTGCTCTGGATCTTTGTGTATTCCTACCCAGCAGCCGTTAACAAAGATCTTGGTGGCACTAGAAAGAGGAAAAAACAAACAAACTTTGAAGTAATTAATAAAACCCAAACAAAACAAAAAAACCCCAACCCCACACACATACAAAACACTCCCCCACACAACAATAACCCCAAATGGATCATCAACAAAAACTCCAACCCCCCTCCCAAAAAACCCAAACTCAAGCCCTTGAAGTGTTGTGCAAGATAAAAAGCTTAAGTCTGTTCAAACCGTTTCGTTTGCACATACTCAGCTATTGCTGCTGGAGAGATTTCTTCCAGGTTTTCCATACTCCACTCTTCCAAGAATTCCAAAATCGGGGATGGCTGAGACCCCACAGAAATGTAAGCCATCAGGGCTAAGTTCTTCACAAGTCCTACCGCGTGACCCTAGTCGAAACACGAAGTTAACTTACATTTCCAAATCAAGAGATTCTCCCAAGAACTTAAACTTCAAGTTCTGAAGGAACCGGTCACAAAACATGCTGTTTACTTTATTAATTTCTAGCACTCAACTACAGAGCGAGCTATAAAGCTGAATATTCAGGTCAGCAAACAAAGTGCAAGCCATCACCCCAAGTGCCATGGCTATTGAACAGCTCGCAAATAACAGCAGTTAGTCATTAAGTACTGACAAATGTTATTTCCATTACCTCTGGGGTCTCGGCGGGGCAAACCATTCCCCACAGCGTATTGTGCAGCTGCCTGGGCTTCGCTAGTTTACCATCTCTACCAATCGGAGAATTCAGGCGTCGCAGGTGGGAAAGCGTAGAGGCAAAAGTCAGGCGGTTTAACACCTGCACGGAGTAAGGAATTCAGTCAGTCAAAGCGTCTTAAGAGGGCTGTTCACAGGCACCACAACACGTTAGAGCAAAGGATCAACACCCTCTAGAAATTATGTACCTGAAAAGAACCGAACAGCTCTGATTTTTGTTAGCTATGCCCCAGTTTACCTCCACTTACCCAGACTAAGCTTACCCCTAAAATCTCAAGCTCCTAACCAGTCTTGTAATGGCAGAAGTTTCCAGAGCACGCTTATATCGTGGCAAGGCCCAGCATAAACGGTTATCTGAGCAGAGAGCTGTTTTTTGTAGTATAGATCGGGTAACTAGAATGAGTGATGCTTGTAAAAATGCTTCTCAAGCTGCATTTTCACCAGGAGGGTTTGCCAGTACAATAACACAGAGATCTTCTCAAACTTAATTTGCAAAACTAGCACAGCTTAGTTACTGGGAGCAATCAGCGTTTGTATTCTTTTCAGAGCCTGCTCAAGGCTTCTCAAAAATTTAAGAAAGGGTTTTTTTTTCAGCCTGAAATGTGAATTTATTTGAGAAGCAACGAAGCCCCTCATACATTTGCCCATTCGCCCCTTCCTAACTTTGCTCTCCTAAAACTAGGAATCTCACCGGGGCTCCAGACCACGAAATGTGCTGGTATTTAAAAACTGTCACCTCTTTCCTGTTTCCACTTTTATGAGAAACAGGCTCAACTAAGCACTGCTCTGGGCTAATGAAGTCAGTGCTCCCCATCGTTAGCTGTGGAATACCTACCTGTTACATTACAAGGAGTCACTCAGATTTCTTTAACCACCTGTGAAGCACTGGAAGCAATTAAAGGAAATAAATCCATCCTCCCTAAAGATTCTCCAAGACTAGGACTTCACCAGACACACGAGTGAATGTTCTAACACAAAAAGGCTGGACAAGACTTACGCCAACTGCCCAGCAGTGAACACAAGAGCTACAAACCAAAAATAAACAATAAAAGAAAACCCAAACAACAAACCCCACTCTGGATTCGACCATTTGGATCTTTATCCGTTTCTGCTACGAAGGCTTCCTTTTAAAAATGGTTCTATTTAACACACACCAGGCATGGCTGCCAAGCAATGTTAATCTCTTCCATGATGGAGTTTTAACCCTTATGTAAACCTGACAAATGCCACCGTGCCTTATTCGGCTGCTCTACCTGAGATACTCCTGCTCTGGCCTGATGAGCTTTCTTCTGGTCACCCCAGTTTCCAGTTGCCAACGAGTACTTCAAACCATCTGAAATAATTCTTGTCTTAATTGCCAGCTCCAAGTTGAAATCCTTCCCTCTGTCAATGAACTTTTGTGCGTATATTCTCACTTCCTTCAGCAAATTCTTAAACATTCTGTAGAAGAAGATGCCAAGAAACACGATTAAACGGTACTCGAGCAATTCCGTCTGCTCAGCACAGGAAAAAAGGTCACTGGCCTCCTGAAAAGATAGAGGCTGTGTTGCCAAGACCAGCTATCAGTCACAATGCAGTAGTCTGATTGAATTACAGAGTGGACGATGCCTCTACCGTTAAATACCTCCAAAGAAAACGTATGTATTATAGTTACCCTCGGAAGAGGAAAGCTAACAGCGGCCCAGCGAGATCCAGTCTTTTGTTGCCATAATGATCTCTGTCGTCAAGCTCTCTTCTTCCCAGTGCTGCCAGCAACAATCTATGAACCATATACCTAAGCAAATAAGACAGTTTAATAAATAAGATGGTTCATCGGCATACCAATAAGCGGTGACGAAGAGGATGTGCTAATAAAGAGTGGGTTTACATTGCAAACAGCTCATCGGTAGTTATCTACACGTTAGTTATCAACCTCTATACGTTGTCCGTGCAACGTGATGTAAAAAAGAGTCACTTACCACTAGCATCACGTCTAACTTAAGATCCGGAGTGTGTTTTTATCAACGTTCACATTTTCTCAACTATGAAAATATACACCAGTGCCCTAGAGATTATCACTGAGCATCCACAAGACTGAAGTTAAAACCAAACTTCCATTCAGTGCTTTCTTTCAATCAGTATACATACATATGAATAAAATCTGTATTCCGGGCCCATTTGCAGATGTGTGACAGAGAACAATGGCATACCCTAGAAAGTAGGCTTTTTTGGTTTCACAGAAGTCACTGACACCAACATGCGGGAGCATTTCTTTCTGCAAGACTTCTTTAGCATACTTGATTCTCTTCTCTTTGGTGACACCCGGCTTTGCACCTCTTGATCCAATGAAGTTTAGAGCAACGTTTTGCTCCTGAATAACAAAAGCTTCATCCAGAGAAGGTTTGACCTAATGCACAAAACACAGCAAAATCCTGTAGTGCCTGTTGGGAGTTGAAGGAAGCTACGCGCTAGTTCGATGATGATTCTTTTCAGGAACTAATTACTGATCCAGTTCTTCCTGGCTTTACTATAGCAGCTCTTTCAAGAGCAGCACAAAACAGTAATGGAGCATGCAGGAAGCACACAAAGAATAGTTTAGACTTCAGAAAATAGTTCTGATTCGAGTACATTCTAAGCCTGTTGCTGTTTCAGGTATAAATCACAATTTTACAAGTCAAGTAATAAGCAGGATAAGACCCTACTCTTCCAAATACATCTAAACTCTTGGAAATTCCCATTGTTCACTCAAAATACTCATTAGAATAGGTTTAGGCAGAGAACTTCTGGTGTTTCTTATAGACAACCTGCAAAAGCAATAAAGTAATAGATTACAATTGGAAAATGAACACTATTTTGAATGATGATTAGCCACACCTACGTCTCACCAGGCGTCAAGCCAGGAAGTAACTTATTTAACATATATATTACCATTTCCATCATTTCTGGATCTTCAAAATCATATATGATGTGCTCTAAAATGTCCCTGTCGGACACAAAGCCTAGCGCACGGAAGACGATTATGATGGGGACCTCTTGCTTGATATATGGCAAAGTTGCTACAATGCGCTGACCAATCGCGCTCTTCTTCGCACCCTGAAAAGATGGGGAAAAGCACGCATCAGTCTTACACGATCTTGCCTTTAAATAAAAATATCTCTCTGGATCTGGATGACACAGCCTAAGGGTATTTATTGAAGCACTAGAGGGAAAATATGACTTCTCAGCAGGCCAACTAAGGAGCTATTCTGAAATCTTACTCCAGACGGGACTTTTTTATTTTAAAAATGCTTATAGCAGTCTGCAAAACCTTGGAAGGTTTTTGCTGATACAAAGGAATTTAAATACTACCACTCCTTCACCCATATGCATCATTTCTCTCTCTCTGTGTATTTGCAAAGAGCAATCCTATCCACCTCCAGCTTTCCTTCTGTCAGCTTAAGCCCAGCTTTTCTAATCCACTGTGTAAGACTCTCCATTCTCGCAATTAATTCAAGTAGCTGCTTCCCTCCATCCCAGAAAGAAACAAACACTGGGGGATGCAGGACAACCACTCAAGAGTACCCCAGCCGTCAGGGGCACGAGTGGTGTAAGGCTTCTGTTAATTTTACTCTTGGAACACGTTTGGGAATTTCCAAACATCAGCAGAACGGTAAACGAGGACTGACACCTTCTGCTTTTGAAGTTATGAATGGAACTTATTTCCCCTCAAGGATGTTAGATATGAACTAGTACGTGGCCTGAAAAACACATCTAAACTGGAGCTTGGCTATCAGCAAAGGCAGGGTCCATCCTCCTATTCTTGTTCTTTGTCAAAAAAAACCGCAGGATGCAGCTTGTTTGGATCTAAAAATCCCTTTACAGTAATTCTAAAATCATTTTTTAGCCTTGCCCTAAAACCTGCTGCAAACTGAGTCTTCACTTCAATCCTCAAAACTGCTTGTCCCAGAGACAGGCACAATCTATGACAAACGATAACTTTGAATTTAATTCTACCTTCTCTGCAACTCAGCATCAGAAGAAATTTCTTCTCAAAATCCCGAAAGAAGAGACGGGACAGTAACAAAACCTCCTAAACCAATGTTTATCGCGAGCCCCCGGGCAGGGGTTACTACTGCTTCGGCGTACCTGCCCACCTCTGGCCAGCATGCTAACCCATATAGTACTGGTTGGTCGAGAGGAATTTTCCAGACAAGATCTACACTCTCCCGTGTAGGCGTATTTCGAATCTTTCTTCGCAAACACGTACACTGTGTTTGTAGCCATTTTCTCTTGAGCGATCAGAACCTGTGTTAGAAAGGAGAACACCAGTGAGTAACTGACAAAAGGGTGCGCTGAAAGTAAGAAGGAGCACGGCGTGTGTCTACTATTCCTTCGGGTGCCGTAAGAGCATTACGCAGCGTGAAGTCAAGGCGTCAGACTCGGCTGGATTATAGTCTATGTTCTAAAAATACAGTGTTAAGGCAAAACACACACCTAGTTGTGACAGAATAACCCAAATAAAAGACTCTGAGGATGTACTTCCTTCATCTGCTAGCTGTGCCGAGACAGTTTTGTTAGCTTTGGGCACAACACGGATGAAGAAAGCATCTCACTAGCACAGGCATTTGAATTTAAATGCCAGCTGCAACGGACAAAGCTGCATCTATTTATATTTTTCCCCTCCCAAGAAGAAAAATACAATTCTATTTCTTTCGCTGTGTTTGCTCAGGTGTCAGTTACAAGAAATAGGCACCTTTATTGCTGAGCACAAGCACGGAGAGGGTACAATTTGCCATAGCTGAATCCACAGCAATGGAGGGAACATATTCTTGTAATAAAACGCATCTATAGAGCCGTAAACAAACCGGAGGGGACTCCACGAGAAGTACCACCTCACTTTAGAGCGCACGCTGCTCCGCAACGTCCACAATTTAAATATCTAGAGTACTTAGTGGCATCCAACGCAAAACAGTTCATGAAACTGTAGAAGGAAAGCGTGCCTCAGAGAAGAACAGGTAGCAGTCTCTTACCTTTTCTGATCCGTTAATGATAAAGTAGCCGCCGGGATCCAGCGGGCACTCATTCAGTTCACACAGATCACGGTCAGTTAAGCCATTCAGTAAACAGTACGTTGAACGTAACATAATAGGAATTTTTCCTATAAAAGTTTTCTGGTGCTGTGTCTGTAACTGATCCTCCCCTTCTTTAATAACTGTCTTGGTTATGTCGACGTACAAGGGGGCTGAATAGCTAGAGAGTAAAAACACCATCGTGTTATCTGCCAGCTATTACTTGAGGTTGTACAGAAGCATAATGAAAGCAATTCTTCAAGCACTTGTGGGTATATTAAAGCATTATTACCAAATCATCAATCATTGTCTGGATTTAACAACTAGACATTGAAACTTAAATAGGGTAGTAATTATTTCATTTTCAAGGCACTACTAGATTGAAAAGACTACCAATTAACATAGAGACAGTCCGCCCTCGTGTTTATCTGCTATGGAGTTCGTTCTTACGTAAGGTTTCTCAGTCTGGCTTCATTGGGCATCATGGGCGATGGTGCTCCATCTCTTTCCCAGTGTGTAGGTTTGGAGAGATAGATTTGCTCAAACTTCAGCAGATACCGGGGCTGGAAAACAAGAAGACATTTACCTGCAATAGAAGAAACATCCTCTCTGGAGTTCAAGAGCGGCCCTAGAGCTTAACGCCCAGTGCTGCTGCATGTCCTCAGCTCAAGGGATGGAAACAATCCCTCTTCAGATGACTGGCTCGAAAGAACAAACCCACTCAAGAACTTTCAACAACTTCTAAACACCTCATTAATCGAAAAACCAGGAAACTCAAGGGTCAGAACTATTGGTAAGAGAAGATTAGAGTACTCTAAATAACCTACAAAATAGCTAACAAACTCAAAATCTGCCAAGTCGGTGAATATGTTAGCAAATAGAATGTGCCTTACACACGTCTATTTATATATTTATCGTCTATGCAACCTTAGATAAAATTACTAGCTCTATGATGCAACAAGGTGAATCTGCTTCAACACCTAAAATGAGACAGCTGACATACAGAAAAAGCAGCAAGTTTTTGTAAAGCTTTGCTCCCAATGCATAAAACATCAACTTTAATCGTTTTGGTTTATTTCCACAGAAATCCTTTCACACGCTACACTGAAACCACGGGCATGAAAGGACAGATACTCTCCAGCACTCTGCTCACAAAGTGTTCTGTCACAGACTAAAAAATCCAGATGGGTAGAGACACATAAGCAAATCATCGGACCTGCACGTATGGAAGCTTAAAGGCTTGTTGCCTTACAATGTTTCCTTCAAGCTGCCATTCCCCACTGCATCCCTTTGAAGAACAGAAGCCAAGACAAATAAAGAACTACAGTGCTGCCACCCCAACTCAGTATCTGCCTACAAGCCAGCTGAGAATATCTATCACTAAAACAAAGCTCAAGTTCCATGCACGCATTTTACTGTATCTCAGATTATTGTATCAATCTACCAAAGAACCTGCTACTCTCAGACAAATTGAAGTGTCCTTTGCTGCTCTATCCGCAAGATATACTGTAGCCAAGTACAGTCAAGCCTTCTGTAGCCAAGATCATAGACTCATAGAATGGTCTGGGGTTGGAAGGGAGCTTAAAAATCTAGTTCCAACCCTCCTGACAGTGGCAGGGACATGTCCCACCAGACCAGGCTGCTCAGAGCCCCATCCAACCTGGACTAAAGACTTCTTACTGACTTCTTACTTCTTCTTACTGACTTCTAACCAAAACTGCTACTGGAGAAGGACAACCATTAGCAGTAATTGAAAACACACCAAGTTGGGTAACACCTGCTCCTCGGATGATCCCATTGGATCAGTAAACTAAGACTTGAATTATCTGAAAGAACCCGAAAACAATCTGATTTTTAAAAGGGCACAAAAACTTCCTACAGTAGTAGGTGGCAGAGCCTTGTTGGGAGTTTTGAAAAGCAGGCCACGTACTTCATAGACTCCACAGAGTTCATACTCCTGTCCTACTGACGACTGCATGAGCAGCGTCGTAACTCAGATGTATGATAATAAAAGCCACCTGAAATCATTTTGCGTCGTAAAAACACACCACTTCTGCCGAGGGTCTCCACTTACCGGCTCTTCCACTTCTCCTGAGGCGTGCTGGGCTTCAGCTTGTAAATCGATCGGTGGGGCATCTTCGACAATTCTCTGCACAGACATCTGAATAAACTCGTCAAAAGAATCCAGCTGTTGCCTGACTAAACCCTTCTCATCAAAATAGGAGCTAAAAAACAACAACAACAACAAAGTGCATTAATGAACGTGAGATCTTTAATTACGTACTTTATGTGCTTAGTACAAAGCCTTCAAAAGCCACGAAATACGGTACAGAATCACACACATTCACCTCTCCCAAGGCATGAGCTTCAAACACAGGTGCTCAAAACCACTACACAATTCTCTCAGCGTTTGAAGGCACAGACACGACGAAGGGGTAGACCCGCTGCCACCTCTTGGCTAAGCCACGACTGCACGCAAACTCTGCATTGATATCAGAAGGGAAACATGTCGGCTGAAACCTCAGCAAAAGCACTTTTGGCTCAAGTTTTCAACAATGCACGTAAATTACTTTGCTTTAACTGATTTTCCAAGCTGCTGTAAACTGAGCGGATGCCCCTAAGTTAAGGTAAGTTCTCACAACTTCTCTGTTCCAGCCACACGGCGATTCCCAGCTTCACTCCTCCGGATTTCCCTTAGCCTTTGTGCCACCCAGATTCAACCTTACTGGAAAAATCAAAGCCTAAATTCGAAGCCCCGCATCCTAACTTGAAATGGGATGACCCGAACATGTCTGTTGAATGAGCTGCTTGCAGCGAGCTCCTCTAACCTCACATTCATGATGTCAGGCAAGGAACCCACACTACCTCGTATCCTGCCCCGAGATCTCTAGAGAAAATTGGTAAGAACTGCCTGCCTGCCTATCAACAACCTCAGGCTTCCCCAAGAAGGGGAACACACCCTTGGCTTTCGTGCTGTCACCCCGGTGAGTCCTGACCCACAGTCTGGTCTAGCACAAAGGGAAGGAGGGAGGGAAAGAGCGATCTTTATCACAGAACACAATCTGATTTCCAAAAGGGGCCAAGCAGGGTCACCTAGAGCTGGACTGCCCACGACCACATCCCAGCAGCTTTTGAATACCACCAAGGACAGAGGCTACACAACCTCTCTGGGCAACCTGTGCCAGTGCTTGGTCACCCTCACAGCGAAAAAGTGGCTTTTTTTCATACGGAGTGAGGTGCGGCCTCAGCTAAAGGCCTCACTTCAGTTACCTCCCATCTGATTGAAAGCAAAGGCAGCGCTGTTCGCTGGGCTGCAAAAGAAAGGACCTTTCTTACCTCTGCTCTCCACCCATCCTCCCTGTAGGACCACCCCTGCAGACCTACCCCTCCACTTGCAGCTGCTGCTCTAAGACACCGGTCACGTGCATTTTACGAGTGACACAATGAGCAATGAAAGGAACTTTCACTCATTTCTGCACAGAATCCCACTCCGTAACAGCCACAAGAAGCTGCAGGTCCTGGATGTTCGCGTCTTGCTGGAAAAACACTAACACGGTGCAATTGCCAAGTACCGATTTCCCAAAGCCAGCGTCAGCGGCGAGAGGGGTTGGAAAAACCACGTGCGTGACGCAGAATCAAAACCACTTTTACTTCACTGAAAACAGGGGGTCAGCGGGGCTTCTCAATCCCTAACGACAACCCTCCTGCTCTGAAAGGGAGAAATTTAACACAACCAGGCCCGCGGCTTCCGCGCCGTGCTGCCAGCGAACCCAACGTCCCCTGTAAGCCCAAGAACGCAGACGCCTTAAGAATCGAGAAAATAAATAATAAATAAATCACCTAATAACGATCCAGCAGGCCTCCTGCCACAAGTCAGGTGTGATCTCATCATCGTCTTCATCATATTGCATATCTGTCGGGGAAGCACAACCTTTGTTTAAGCCAGGCCCCGGTCACCGCAGCTGCTGGGGCGGGACAGGGCTGGCACTCGGCGAGTCTCTTCTCTCAGGCAACCGGTGACAGAACAAGAGGACACGGTCTCGAGCTCCGTTAGGGGAGGTTTAGGTTGGGTGTTAGGAAGAAGTTCTGCACAGAAAGGGGGATAAAACACTGGGATGGACTGGCCAGGGA
>WEIS01085341.1:0-18619 GCA_013389965.1 Todus mexicanus
CCTTCCTTCCCGTCCTTTCCTTCCCTCTCCTCCCTGCCCGTCCTTCTTCTGCCGCCGCCCAAGCGCTACTGCGGCCTCAGCGCCCCCCGCGGCGCGCGCCGGGACCCGCCTGGCCACGCCACGCCCCCTTCCCGCCCCGCTAACCAATGGCGGCCCGGAGAGTCCGTGACGTCACGCAGCCCACCCCTCCGCCCTTCCCGGATCCCGACCAATCGCCGCGCAGCGCAGCGAAGGGAGCCACGCCCTTCGGTGAGGGAGGATGTCCGGGAGGTGAAGCCACGCCCCGTCCCCGCTGCCAGCCAATAGGAGGCGGCGAATGAAAGGAGGCCCCGCCCACGGGGCGAGCCCTGGCGGCGGGAAATGGCGGCGGGTGCTGAGGGGAGTCGCAGACCTGGAGACCCCGAGACCCCGAGAAGGGCCTGGGTTGGAAGGGACCTCAAAGATCATCCAGTTCCAACGCCCTGCCATGGCAGGGACACCTCCCACTAGAGCAGGTTGCTCAGAGCCCCATCCAGCCTGGCCTTAAAGGCTTCCAGGGATGGGGCTTCCACCACCTCCCTGGGCAACCTGGGCCAGTGTCTCACCACCTCATGGGGAAGAACTTCTTCCTAACATCTAATCTGAATCTACCCAGCTCTAGTTTTGCTCCATTCCTCCCAGTCCTACCACTACCCAACATCCCAAAAAATCCCTCCCTGGATTTCTCATAGCCCCCTTAAGATACTGGGAGGCCACAATAAGGTCTCCTTGGAGCCTTCTCTTCTCCAGACTCAATAACCCCAACTCTCTCAGTCTGTCTTCATAGGAGAGGTGCTCCGGCCCTCGCATCATCCTTGTGTCCCTTCTTTGGACACATTCTAGCACATCCGNCCATTTTGGCAGAGCATGTAGCATGGCTTGTGGACTGGGGGGTACCTCAACGAAAAGCACAGAAGCACTTTTTCTCTGTTAGCCGCTAGTATGCAGTAGTTACATCTTCTAAAATAATCTTGGAAGATGTAGCAGAGATGCTGAGGTAGAAGTAAGGGTAGAGAAAGGCGGCTCATGACTCCTGACTCTTCACTGCACTCACAGGGGGACAGAGCTGTAGTTTTGCCTTATCCCTACATAGGCCCACCTGAAAGAAGCAGAAAGTATCTTCCGTTTTTGTCACCACTTCTGTTTAATAGCCTGCTGGAAAAGGCACAAATATAAACCAGAGGAAAGACCATGATCTATTTTCTAGCATGGTCTATATATTGAATTAAGTGATGATCCTCTGGGAAAAACAAACGAACAAGCAAACAACAACAAAAAAACCAACCACAAATTCACATACAAACACCCAGAGGTGGGGGAGGTGGATTTTTCACCCCTCTTTTAGTTTCAGGTGCTATAGAAATTAATGACCTGTGTGTAACATGTTATACCCCGGGGCCTGTGAGTGCCGTGGGAAGCATGGGGGGGCTGTGGCTAAAAGCCCTCCGGCCTCACTGCTTCTCCCCACCATGCAGGTGAGGAAGGGGGTTCTGGGGTAATAAAAGGCAAATGAGGCAGTTTCCTCGTCTAAAATAAAACAATGAGGTTTCCCCCTCTGAAAATGAAACCATCTCTTCATCTGTCCTCAATTTCTTAAGCCCATTGGCACATGGTGTGACCATCGAGCTCCAAACCCTTCTTGTTATGCAATAAAAACCAACACAGTGATGTGTTTTCTTACTATTTTTTTCTTACTATTTTTTCTTACTGTTTTTTAGATTTTTTTTCTTAAAACACAGCTATTGAACAATCACAGGTTGCTTCATGTTCCACCAACACTGAGAATGGGTGCTCACTGGGCTCTGCCTGGAAGAGAAGGTGGGACATAGTGCTTCCAAACCCCAGAAACACAGCAAAGCTCTGAAAATTTTAATCAACGGGCACGTATCCCCACAACATCACCATCATCGCCTTCTCCAGTCTGTGTGCTGGTCGGTGAGAAACAGCCTCACCTTGGGTTTATTTTGTACATCTGAAGCGTGGCACCAGTTTCTCTCAGTGCAGATGTTCTGCAACAGCCAGTGCCACTAGTTAAGGGCAAGTTTTAGGCTTTATAACAAACTGTGCCAAATTTGCATTGACTATTTTCATTTATTTTATTTTATTTTATATTGTTATTATTATTTTTTATTTAATTTTATTTTAATTTAATTTTTTGTTACTTAAAGATAGGGGGTTTTAAAATCAAGCCCTTTGAGAGGAAAGCAGAGCTGCCCATCTCAGCTGCTGACACAGCAGCCCTTCCATACGGGTGTGAAACATTTATTATTCCCTTTTTAGGATTTTCTTTGGCTTTCACAATAAACTTCCATCAATCCAGCAATGACAAATGCCCACCTTGATGTAACCACCTAAAAGCTCCCCCTGGCTTTGGGGGCAAGGACATTTTAAGACACGACGCCTTTAAAAATCCGATATAAACCAATATAGTTTAGACGTGTTGGGGGTTTTTAAAACAATAACAATGAACGAACCCGTTAGAATCATAGAATCAGATCAGAAAAGTAGTATCCTATAGATTCGATCTATCCTATATAGATTCTATATAATCACTTTCATTTTTGTACGGAAATATGTGGGATGGAAAAAAGATCCTTGTACAAAACGCTGCGTAGTTAACAAACCACTTCTATTCCCAGCGGCCGTATTCTTTAGAGTATCTCTATTTTCTGAAGCAGTTGAAGGGAATATTGCTGAAACACTGCAGATGGGGGTAAATCTGTGCTCAAGATCAATAAGCAGCCCAGTTTTAATTAAAACAGCCGACTGGTCCGCTAGTCACTTATTATAGTCTCTTTTTTATGGTTTTTGAAAACCCTTAAATCTCTTTTACTGCCGTCCGCTGGCATAGATAATTTCCTTCTCAACTTGGCCAAATTCAGCTGGAAAATGGAGAGAAGATCTTTCTGAAAATGGATACAGTTTAATGTCAATATTTCATTGTGCCGTATGAATACAGGAGTAAATAAGAGGATGTTCCGAGGTGGGGCCTCAGCTGCATTCTCACCTCCAGTAAGGCTGCCTGCTCCCAGTGCTGTGCCACAGACACACCAGTGTAGGATATTCTGCTTCAAAAGCGAGACCCTCAGTGCTCAGCTCACTACCTAAAACACCAGGAACAAATTAAAATCTTGGCCTGTATCAGGACTAGTGTGGGCAGCAGGACTAGGGATGGAATTCTGCCCCTGGACTCGGCCCTGGGGAGGCCTCACCTCGAGCACTGGGGGCAGCTCTGGGCCCCGCACTGCAAGAAGGATCTGGAGGGGCTGGAGCGGGTCCAGAGGAGAGAGACCAGACTGGGGAAGGGACTGGAGGGGAAATCTTGTGAGGAGAGGCTGAGGGAGCTGGGGCTGTTCAGCCTGGAGAAGAGGAGACTCAGGGCGGACCTTCTCACTGTCTACAACTCCCTGAAGGGAAGGTGTAGACAGAAGGGGGATGGGCTCTTCTCCCAGGCAATTTGTGACAGGACAAGAGGGCACGGCCTGAAGCTGCACCAGGGGAGGTTTAGGTTGGATATTCGGAAGCTCTTCCTCACAGCAAGGGGGATAAAACCCTGGGATGGGCTGCCCAGGGAGGTGGTGGAGTCACCGTCCCTGGAGGTGTTTAAGGCCAGGCTGGATGCCACACTTAGTGGCAAGGTTTAGCTGAGTGGTGGTGGTGGGTCGTAGGCCGGACTCGATGATCTAAGAGGGCTTTTCCATCCTTAAATATTCTATGATTCTATGAAAATGGGAATAACGACAGATTCTCCCCTTCGGTGGGTGGCAGCTTGCATTTCCTCCTAAGAATCTTGTTTTGTATGCTGGGTTCCAGGGCTTTTAGCGCCCTTTTCCTAGTTTTCCCAGTCCATCGGTGCTAATGAAGCACTGAGCATCTTCTCCTCACCTTTGCCTATTACTGTTTATTTTGTAAGAAACATTTCAACACGATGTGCTGAGATCCTGCCAGAACCTGGAGAATGAGTCCACAGAACTGAGAAAGCCTTGGAATATTCTCCTCGTTCTCTTAAACTTGCAAATTAAAGCATAAAATTGGTGCAGCCTGTGAATAGTAACTTTATGCAGCTCTTTTTTAATTAAAAAACTTGATTGAAAATTTAAATGGCGGATCGGATCATTTGTATCAGCTTCTATGATATTGTTCATACCAGCTCTACGTGACGGATACGCGCAAGCTTGAGGTCGTGGAGGTAGAGCTGAGTCAGCCTCGGTTTTAGGAGGGAGAATGCAAACTGAATTTCAAGAATGACTACAGCCTCCTCACCTCCTGATGGCCGTGCTTCTCCTGCGCTCTTCTGTGCCTGAGGCAGCGCCAGTAGTCTGGTTTTTGGGCAGGTATTTGGAGATTTTTTGGGGTGAAAATTTGTTTAAAGAGCAGTTTGTGCTGCATTAATGTGACCAGCACAATCCTGGCCTACAGCATGTAGGACAAGAGGGCACGGCCTGAAGCTGCACCAGGGGAGGTTTAGGTTGGATATTCGGAAGCTCTTCCTCACAGAAAGGGGGATAAAACCCTGGGATGGGCTGCCCAGGGAGGTGGTGGAGTCACCGTCCCTGGAGGGGTTTAAGGCCAGACTGGATGCCACACTTAGCGGCAGGGTTTAGCTGAGTGGTGGTGGTAGGTCATAGGCTGGACTTGATGATCTAAGCGGTCTTTTCCAGCCTTAAATATTCTATGATTCTATGTAACAGAGTGGCGAGGAAACAATCCTAACACTAATATTTGCTCTCGTACAGCTGTAAGCTTCTAAATAACCCCATTTTTGTAGGTTTAGAAATATTCGCATTGGGAAAATGCGCCGAGTCTACGATCTCCTCTCCTCGTGTTCTAGATGGAGGCAAACCAACGACTGCGGTGAGCTTAACTGGACAATGTATCCACCCGAGGTAAGATGTCTGAAAGACACACGCAGTTTTGCTTGGAACAGATTTGTGCATCTCTAGGATTCACTGTCCAGGAAAGGAAATTACATCTGATATATAATTCAGGAGAGTAACGAGCCCACGCTCAGATTTAGGATGCCAAATGCAAAAATAAAAGACCTCACCACCCTTTTAGCTAACGCTCGGTTCTCAGAATATACAAACCGGGCATTTCTGCTGCTCATTTTCTCTCTCCAGATGGATGCGAGGCTTTGGGCACTGGCAGGATCTCAAGGCAGAGTAATGCCTGATGCTTCTTTGAAGAACTGTAGCAAACACGTAACCCGACACAGAGAACTCTGGAGGTCTACAGATAAAGGCATGGCCAAGGAATTGCAGAAAATACGTAGTAAATTCTCACCTTCTTGCATTGTATTATCTTCCTACAGTGGGCTGAAGGCGCCTTGTGACCTTCATCTCTTCTAGTCCACCCATGAAGGATCGGTCCAACTTCAGCTGATCAGTGTCATTTATGGTAGAGAAGCCATGAAAGCTGGAAGAGAAGAAAAACCCCACAATTAAAAAAAATCCACCAAAACCTGAGTATATTTTCCACTGATATTGGTTCATTACGGTGCTGAGATTTCTCCTGCTGTCCTTGGACAACATTTCTTTCCCCTCATCTGCTTGCCTGCCTCACTCAGCCTCATTTCAACAGTGTGAAAGGTTGTTCATTTTATAGAGGTCTTTCATGAAAGATGAAAATTCAAATATGTTCTAATTAGCTGCAGTTCCACATAACTCAGGATTATTGCAGCTTTTATATTAGCTCGGAATTTGTCCCCCAAATGTGCGTGTCAAATATTACAGTAGAATGATTAATGATATTGCACATAATGGAAGGATGAAGCATTGATGCAGGAGAGTCGCTGGAGAGGAACAATTTGAACTTCTTTCCACTCATCATTTATTTTCGTCCTGAAATTGAAAATAAAAATGGCTTGTGTTACTGGCAAGCAAAAGAAGAGTGTTGATTCGTGATTGCATTCTTCACTCAGTATTCATCAGGGGATTAAGAGCCAAGTCACAGCCATGAACAACATCAAATATAAAAACCTCAGGACTTGTCCTGCTGAATACGCAGAGAATCATTTGCAGCAGCTTTGAAGATAAGTGCGATTCAACAACAGAAAAAAACCCACCCCTCCCTCCGCAATCAGGGCTGATTCAGCGCCTGTTACATCAGGCAGCGCGGAATAACCTGTGCTGACAAGCCCTTCCCTGGCACACTGGAATCCCCTTTTATTCCCCCCCTCTCCAGCCACTTGTTTGTGCAGTTACTCAGCCTGCAAGCAACAGGGTGTGTTAGGAAGGAACTTATGACATGGGGACAGACCACGAGGAATTTCAGAGACGTGTCGTGTCTGATACTGCAAAGCTTTATTACCGGGAGCTGCTCTTTTCCATCAGCTGCGTTACACTTTGAAACGCTGGTTTTTCTGGTGCGCTTAAAAGCAAAACAATTCCACCAGAAATTCCCCTTTACTCCCTTTAATTTGATCTCAGCCCAGAGTGCTGCAGCTCATTTTATTTACACAAACGTTAAGGTACATTTCCTGATGCAATCATCATTAGAAGCCTCGTGGCTCCCAATCATCTTTCTTATGTCAACATGGGAATATTTATTTTAGGTTCTTGAAATACACACCCTGGAGGCAAGGGAGTTTGGGCAGCAGGAGCCCCAGGGACCTGCAGCTTTGCTCTCCAGAACCCATCACCAGACCCCACTGGGAAGGAGCTGAAAGGTCTTGTGCTGATCAACGGATCTTTAACTGAGTTTTTGGGATAAAAATCAGGGGGATTCTGGAATTCCCAGACACAGGAATTCATATCTGGGGCATTTAAGAATCAGAATATTTATCATAGAATATTTAAGGCTGGAAAAGACCTCTTCGATCATTGAGTCCAGCCTATGAAAAGAAGGTTGTAGAGTGAGGTCTTCAAATACAGTGCTCTCCAGGACTATTTATTTCTAAACTCATTTAAGAGTGGCTTCGTGTTCCGCTCTGGCTTTTTTGTAACCTTTGAAACATCCAGTTCTTTGGAGGGCCCCCAGAAAATGAGAAGTAGCAGTGCTTGCGCAGCTTCCGAGCTCCGGAGGCAGCGAAAAGTTCTAATATGGGCTCTCTTGGCAATAAGAAATAAAGAAATGCATGCATTTGAAGTCGGTTGCAGTTGAAGAAAGGCAGAGAGCAAGGCGCGGCTGAAAGGAACTGGGGCAGCTGAGTAGAAGATGAATCCCAATGTCTCCAAGGGAAGGAGTGGACCGCCTACGACTTCCACACACAAACCCATGGCCCGAGGGGGAGAACAGCCCACTCGGTTCCTCTCCTGAATCACATCTCCTCAGAAGATGACTCAACCCCCCGAGAGATCTTTGTTTTAACAAAACCTGTGACACCTCCTGTAACTTTCTGGATGCCTTTTCCCATATATTGCAAAGGGCTGAATTTAAAGTTGTTCTTTTCATTCTAGAGCTCCTGTTAACTAGGATATTCCCTTCGCACACTGGACGAGAGAGTAGCCCGTGCGCTGGCTGTCCAGGTGTGCCAAAGCTTGAAGGTCTTTTCCTCTACTCCACAATAAAGAAAATAGCAGTTTGCAGGAGAGTTTCACACCGGTACCAGCTTATTCTGCATTTTATGGAGCAAATTTCACGGCTTCTTCCAAATCTCGCTTTTCCTGCCTTGCCTCAGTCATCTGGTGGACTCCCCAAGGTCTCTCCCGAGATGGAGCTCATTGGCTAAGTTATATAAAGGGAGCCTTAAGTAGAGCGCTCTAGTGAGGTTTGAGTTTTCCCTTTAAAATGCAAATGGCTGGCGGTTAATTCCCTTTTGGGATTTAAGAGCTGAATTTAAAATGGGAAATGATGATACAAAAATATACTTCAGAAAGCATTGCAGTCTGAGTAATGAAACGTTCGCTGGATGAATACAGATTCTTCTGGCTGGCCAGACATCTCCATTCATCTGCATTTTAATAGTTCCCCCTCAAAATTGCTTTTGGCTAAATTTTTCCTCAACCTATTACCTGGTGCAGTCTCCGTGGACTACGACGAGGGTAAAATTTGGCCACATTTTCTATTTTTTGAAGTCTCCTATCTCAGCACTTTTAAATATATCAATATTCTATCAGGTATTTTAAATATCTCCTTTTTCTCTGTTGAAAAAGTCTAATGAGACCTTTTCCATGCTTCCTGAAAAGGCGTAACTGGATGGCAGAGCTGTTTGCCAGCTTCTTTATTGCCTGGGATAGGTAAAAAGCTATCAGGAAAAACAAACAAACAAACAAACAAGTGGTTGTAAAGATTTTAAACCAATATTTACTTACCAGTTTCAAAAGGATCGTCTTCAATCTCACTTTCTTTTTCATAATGACCAGTTTACTTCTAAGGGGGGAAAATAAACGTATGAGGATGTCCTTAGATCAATTAATGCCTAGACAGACACACCCCTGCAGCCTTACGTGGACCTGGAGGATGCGAAGTGCTCTAACCCGCATTTAAAATTCAGAGCTCTCCGCTCCTTGCGTGATCAGGCTTTAAGTAACTCAACTGGATTCCTTGTATTTGTTCTGTCTTCTGGAAAATACACCTTTACATAACCCTTCAGAAGAATTCATTTCTAGCCACACGGTCACCAGCACAAGCATATACACCAGTTCTCAGAAACCTTAGATCGGCAAAGGATGGAACTGTGTCATCGGGATAGGAAACCCACGGACCATGTGGCTAAAACAGAACTGAGAAGTTTCTAGCGTATGTTTAGAAGGATCTAACCCTGTGATCTGGTTCTTTTTATTTGGATACACTTGCTTTAGCCTGTGAGCACGCAGCGTGAAATAGAATTATAGCATGGTTTGGGTTGGAAGGGACCTCTGAAGCTCATCTAGTCCAACCCCCCTGCAGGGAGCAGGGACATCCTCAACTAAAGCAGGTTGCTCAGAGCCTTGTTAAGCCTCACCTTGAATATCTCCAGGGATGGGACCTCCAGCACCTCCCTGGGCAGCCTGTTCCAGTGTTCCACCACCCTCATGGGGAAGAACTTCTTCCTAATATCCAGTCTGAACCTACTCTTCTCTCAACCTGGTCTAGTGGGGGATGTTGCTGCTTATGGCAGGGGGGTTGGAACTAAATGGTCTTGAAAGTCCCTTCCAACCTAAACCATTCTATGAATCTATGAATTCTATGAACCCAGCACAGGCACACGGGTGGATCCCTTGGCAGGGTCAGCAATTAAATATCTACAACACCTCAAAACCTGCAAAAGAACAAATTACACGCGTCTTATTTCAAATGTTTCCTCTGTACAAAAAGTGTATATAAAAATATATCAAGTAGTCAAACTTTTCCTTTTTGCCCTCCTTTTACTCCCATGTTTTTCTGCTGATCACACACTGGCCAAGTTCTCCGGGCTCTGCTCGCTCTTTTTTGTTACAGACCGACTTCAATCAAAACCCGAGATCTAGAAGTCCCCAAACAACCAACAAAGAATGTATTTCAGTCCAGTAAATTTGAGAAGTCACAACAAGGGCTGTGCTAGAATACTGTGATATCACTCACAAAGGACTGTTGCTGCATTGTGAAGGAAAACAGCATCTGGCACGGAGCAAGAAATCACTTAAAAATCACCCCAAAAACCCCATCCAAAGAGTACAGCAATGAAAAAATAAGAATATAACGAGTTTATGCTCTCTTCGTTAAAGGTTTTTGCGTTGTGAAAGCCTTTCTTTAAAGTAAGGGAAGGAAAAATATCCCACACGTTAAGGCTTTTCTCTGCTTTCAACTCCAACGTTTGCCAAATTGCTTTTCAACAATTGCATGATTCACTATTGAGGATTTCATCGGGAAAGACGCCCGCGTTCTGTAGAAGGCTCTTTCATTCATTTTTATTTTATATTTATCTTATCAACCAACTTGTCAGCGGGCTGACAGCCTGGTGAAAGGCTATGAAAGGAGATAAACCCTCAGCAGGTGTTGCAGAAATACCGAATTGTCTTTTAATCATACCTTTAATGTCTTTTTTGCTGCATTGCAGTCCCTCTATATTAGATAAAATAGTATTTTGTAAAGTATTTTATTCTGGTTTCTGCAACCACTGTAAGTGAACGGGTCAAAATATAACAAGGCAAGGGCCAAACTTGGGAAATTAAAAATGAAACCAGGCACCACCAGTGGGTTTCCTAGAAGTTCTGCAGGGAATTAGTGAGGAGAGAGCAGAAAAGCAGAGCCAGGCTCTGGAATTCATTAGAGATTAACACAGGAGACATCTCATCACAACCTTTCACGTCTGAGGAGGACCACAAAGATGTGAAGCGGCTCATTCAACTTGTCAGGGTATTCTTGGATGAAACAGGACTCACCAGGGAGAAGAATTCAGCCTTATCAGACTGATGGGAGAAGTGTAAAATGACCTAGTCAGCTGAGTTCCTGTCCTTTACCTTCTGAATATCTCCACAGCTACAAGAACAGCTTCCAAGACAATCTTACTATGATGGCAAAAATAAAACCTGGCTACTGCTTGGATGGGCCTGCAGCTGGCAAGTCTCTTGATCAAAATGACAGCAGATTTGCTTTAAGAAATCCCCTTGCTATCACTGCTGCCCTCTGTCATTCAGCTAGATTCACTAAGCATTAAATCTCAGAGCATTTTGAAAATCAGGGGCCATATTTTGGGATCCTCTGGTAAAAACTCAGAGCTCGGATCCTACCTGAGCTCTCGCTGTAGCGAATCAAATTTCAAGACAGGCTTCCCAAGCAAATGGATTTTACAGCACTGGGAAATATCAATTCTACTCTGACAGCAAAACGCTTGAAACAAATCTCCGGGAGGATCCCTGTGAAATGAAGGCAGAGCAAACCTAACACGACGCAGGACATACGAGCATTCCCAGCTGGAGCTGCAGCAAATATTTTCCTGTGAGCTGCAGGCTCATGCTCAGGCAAGCAAACCTTGAATTTTTCCACTGTAGGCAGGCTGAGGTTACAGGAGTTCAAAGCAACAGTTGAACAATTCTGTAATAACAGAGAAATGCTAAGCGCTGTCATAACTGTGCCTGAAAGAATGCTCTCACCTCACTGCTTTGAGGAAAACACCTCTGGTTTGGGTTGAGCTGGCCAGGTGCCCAGGCACACCTGGAACAGAGAACATTTGGGTGCCACTGGATCACATCCCAGGAGCTTTCACAATGAGGATTATTTCTGCAAGGAAAAAAAAAGGAAAAGAAAAAAAATATGGAAGTGGCTTAAAATAATTGGGTTATGTTGTATTCACTGATGGATTTGGGGGGAGCAGACTGATGCGGGATTTCTTTGTAGGCTGCAGTATCTGCATCCTTCCTCTGCTGTTGTTTGCCCGAAGCACAGCAGAGGATCTGCCAGAATTCCCTGCTCTCAACAGCTCTGCGCTTTCCCTCGGTGCAGCAAAGTCTCCTGTTTTTCCTGCCTGGCTGGCAGCAGGAGTTTCTCATTTGTAGCCATCTGCACCAGGGCAGAGGCTGCGGCTTCAATCTTACTGCCTGTCTCTGATGATACCATTTTCTTTTTGTCAGCTTCAGCAAGAAGGCAGCATTGAACTCCCTGACAAAGCTTGGCACTCGCTGGATATTTACTCTGTTTAATACCTGCTCTTCTCTTCAGACACTTCTTTCCAAGCATATCCAGGTATCTGTCTGTGGCATAGGTGCCTAATACTTACCTTTTAAACCTGCTTTACCTTCAAAACCTCTCCTCCTTTAAACTAATCAGTCACTGAAGCAAACATTTCTCTTCTGAGACCACTATCCTCTTGAAGGACACAGCCGACTGCAAAGAGCTGCTCTGCAAAAAATATTCTGAATGCAATCCAAAGTTCCACCTAAGTCAATACAGCCCCACGCTGCTGCCGGTGGCTGTTTGCTACGGGGTCAAGTGTTCAAAGAGGACACCCCAGTCTCCGACACCAAAAATGTTGAAAACAACGCAACACCAGCAATATTGCAAATATTCGTTTTGTTCCGCTCAACCGCAAACCCCCAGAACATTGTCAAGAAACGTCAGCAGTATTTTTCTTTTCGAAGGTCTAGCTTGCTAGCTGCTATGATAGAAGATTGAGAAAAAAAATATGATAAGTAAAGACTGAAATCTCAGGAAAAACCCACACTAAAACACACAACCTCCTCCAAACTTGTAAGTTGTTTTTTTAACAAGATCCACAAGCCTTTAATAAACACCCTAACAGTACAAACATTACACTTAAGACAGGCTCTAAAGCAAAGCTTAAGATAAAAAAAACAGAAATATTTTACTGAAACCCAGGACCAGTGTTGGGACAGAACTTTACTTATAGCACCCAAACCATAATGGAGCACCCTACCAGGGACCTGAGGCCACTTGATATATCCTACTGACGCCAAGCAGCTTGTACCCACGAGGCCCAGGAGCAGTATTTAAGCTGGGCCCACAGACCTCATTCCTTTCCTAAATAATCCTAGGAGAGCATTGGGGTTTAGTTTCGGAGCAGTTGCACCTGGCTATGGACCTCCAACCTCATTTCCCAGCTTGCTTTTGATTCCATCTCATTGCTGGAGACTTGGTAAGCGATTACTGGATTTTGTCTAATCCCGATTGTTCTCCCCAGCCTGCACCGTGACCTGCAGATTTAATTCCTGTCTGGACCTCAGATCTGCTTCATCCTCTTGAACTTGCCCGATGACCTGGATTTTTACGTGACCCTGGCTGCCATCTCCAGATGAGCCTTACTCAGCTTGTGCTAGTGCTGGAGGATGAGGCTGTAACTGGTGAGTACCTCCAGGAGCTTGGAGATCCAGACTTTCCGGTAAGTGCTTGAGACTCCCCAGAGGAAACTTTTTACTCTTAAAAATGAGCAAGGGTTTCTAAAGCTGCTTTAGAAAATGCAACACGTAAGATGAAAACTTCTTTTGAAAAGCTCTGTTGCCCCACTCCGGGAGAGGAGCTGGTAGGACAGATGGGGGAACGAGGAATTTCTTATACAGGAGAGGATGAAAGAAATGTGCCTTGTGTAGTCTAACAAAATAAACTTCAAGAGAGGATGTAACCGCTGACTATAAATACAGCAGGAGAGTAAACACTGGGGAAAGAAAAAAAGTCTCCTACTTAAACTGCATAAAAATGTTGGCACAAGAACAAATAAGTGGAAATGGGCCTTGGGAAAAAAAAAAAAAGCCTTGTCTTCAGTGGTGTTTTTAATCGTTTGTTCAAGGCTGAAAGAACCAAAGGCTTAAGTTTCTCCAAAGAGAAAGCCTGCTCACGTTGTGTTCTGGTATCCATGATGGAGAGGACTCCGTGTCTTGGAAACTCCCCTGTGATAAGGTCAGATGTCTTAACTTCTAAAGTTCCGGGAAGGTGGGAGACAGATAAATATCTTTATTTTTATATATGTTGAAAAATAATCCTGAGTTTTCTTAGCTGGGGCGTTTACTTCTTGCTCTTCTCTAAAAACCCCAGATAAACAGAATGCTGGGCTGGCACAGCCGCTAAATTAATCATAAAATATGGATTTTGTAAGAAAATGTGGCTGCTGTGCAAACATTTACCGTAGGTTATCACTGAGGTTCATTCTGTGTTGCCTCTCTTCTTTATCTACTAAGTGTATCCAGAAGCAGGAGGATTATCTCTGAAGATCCGAAGGAGGCTGGGTAAGACCAACCAATCATCTCATCAGCGCTGGTTTGAAAACACCCATCAAAGGGATGCGTAGGAACAAGTTCTTTCCTTGGGCTGGAGACAGGAAAAGCTTCTAGGAAAAGTTAAATCCTTTAAATCTTTGTAAATGTTTATCAGGATTTTTTTAAAAGACTTGATTATAATGCCTAGATACAGGCTGGGTTCAGTCGAGAATATTCAATGTTTATTCAACTTTCTAACAAACTCAGAAACATCAAAGCATTACGAAGGGTTTTCTGTTGTCCCAGCTTGGAGAGGAAACCCAAAGAGCCTCTGTGTTTGCTTTGCCGTCGATGCACTAATGATTTCCTGCTAATGACTTAACAGAACTGGGTAGAATTGACACCTGAACTTGAGTGGTAATAATCAGCCAACAATGTCGGGTGCTTTCCGTGGAGCATTTTAAGGTTAACCATCTTTCTTAGAGAAGAAACGCACATACTAAATAAACAGTAACGCCAGATGAAGCTGACCTGGATTTGAAGCTGAGCTTCATCTGCCCAGTGCAGATTTTGGGAAATGCTCCAATAATTAAGAAATCCTGCAATGCAGGGAAAACTCCTGTGGTGGTGTTCCTGTACCTGCCCCAGGCTGCGAGCTGGGGAGCTTACTGGTACCACAACCCCCTGGTTTCTTTGCTGAAGGGCCAGGATTCCCCACTAGCAGCTGTGCACAAAGAATAAAAGATCCTTTTCTCACCCTGGAAAAGCTTGGAACAACAAAACTTGTGAAACGCTAAAATCCCTCAGTTGATTTCTGTCTTCCCCAAGATCTCAAGACACCAACTGTCTCTTCCTTGCTGGAACACCAAAGCCTTTACTTCCCTTCCTACCCTTTGGCATTTCGGGCTCTCCTCGTTAACCACTTGGGGTTTCTAAATCGACGTTATCCTTCAGATGCTGGCTCTCCTGAGCAGGAAAACTTAGTGCCATTGATCTGATCTTTTAAGTTCATGCAGTCAGCACCTCTGAAAGGTGCTGTTAATTCCAGATGCTGCTCTCAATTGGCAGGCTTCAAACACTTCCAATGGCCTAGAAACCATTCTGGTGAGGGTTGAAACTCAGAACTACACTTGAACTTGAACAATTACCCCTTTTTTCTTCAAAAATTGTGGTCTACGCCCATCCTGGGCTCTGCTTCCTCTGCTAGCAGCGAGTTGGTGACAGGCAAATGACATATCCTACCATGGGTTCTGGCTGAAACAGAGTCCTTGGGGCACCTGGAGTATATTAATTTTGTAATTTCCATTCCGAATGAGCACGTTTCTCTATTATGGAAACAGGGCAGGTTGTACTTCAGGTGGGGTGCTGTAGAGGGAAGAAATAAATGAACCCTCGGTCCCAAGAGGCAGTGCACGAGGAAATGCATTTCAGGAGAAATAGTTTGGCTGGTTTGTTTTTTAGAGTAACTTCTAGACATTAGATTTGCCATTCTTTTAATTTATGGATCCCTGGAACCGTAAGCAGCGATGTTACCCACATGCAAGAACCTTTCTTTTAATTTATGCAGCCTTGATAAATTTTGTTCTAATGGAGTTGGGGAGATACTGGGGTGTGAACAGCAAAGTCTTTTCCTTGCGGGCATTTCTGCAGCCAGAACTCCCTTGAAATAGGTTTTCACGGTGAACTGAGAAGCTCCTTTTTCCCGAGATGTGCTGTGCCTTTTACCAAATGCCCAGCAAAGATGATGGGGGGAATATCTGAGTTCTTTCCTTGCCTGTATTTCTTAACAAATATTTAGGGAAAATGCTATTTGAGTGGGTATAGATCCGGCAAAAGGGTAGCCAGTAGTGAATGTATGTGACAAAATGTATATTATATATATATCAATAATTCTTTGGTGTGTTTTCCATTTAGTTAAGTAAAATCCCCTTTAAATGGTTATCAGGTAGATGCTATTAAAACACATTCAGCCCAAACATCTTTCAGTCAAACCACGTCTTTGCATTATAAGGGGATTATTTCAGCTTGCTTAAATCAACATTTTTGGGGAGGGAAATAACCCTGAGACCCAAACCAGGATAAATTTGTACTCGTGTTTTACGTGAGGCCACTTTAATTCAATTTATCGTGGCTTGCTCTAAACTAGGAAACTCATCTCGCTGCCTCCATGTTCTGTATTCTCCGCACAGGATGTAAAGTAATTACATTTCAGTTGCATTATAATTTAGCAGGTTCAAGCAGAGATACGGAGAGAGCTGAAGTTTTTCCATCTCCTAGATTGGTGCGTTAAATCACGGCCAGCTGCTGACTCGCACAAGGGACGTTAGGTGGGTGCCACAATGCATGGCCCTCTTCCGCTCGCGGTTTAATTTGGAAATCGAGGTGCAAGTACCTACTTATCATGCACAGATGTAGTCCAGGAGGTCAATGGGGTCAGTGAGGCATCGTCTGCTTCTATAACTCAAATGAGTTTACAGCACTCGAGCATTTTTCTTGGTCGTGTTTTCATCTATGTGCTTCTTAAAGTGGGGATAAGGTCATGAAGAAAAAGCGAATCACCCCAGCAAACCCCGCGACAAAGGGGTACAGACAGGAAAAGAACACAAAAGCTTTCGAGGAGGTCTGAAAAAGGTTGGTGAGAGGCTTTAGGGGACTGTAGTCTGGGCGTGGGAGGCTTGTTTTCAAGGCGCAGGTTTGTGACAGTGGCTTTAGTAAGGGAAGGGAATGGATGAAGAGAGTCAAGGGGTAGTTGGGTCAAAAAGGTAAAAATAAATGAAACAGGGTGGGGTTGCAATATGATTTTCCACCTGGAATGAGGGAGAAAAGGGCCTTGGCTGGGGGGATGTCAGACCCCACCCCTGGATGGGGGAGGAGAGGGTGCTGCGGTCTGGAGTAATGAGCCTGGTAGTAGAGAAGAGAAACCCAGCAAGAGAGGACACGTGCAGCAGAGGCAGCACTGAAAGCAGCGTACAAATGAGGTGACACAGAGATGGAGACACGGATCTGATGACCCAGGAGATGAGGGGGCAAAGGAGGATTCGCTGAAGCGTTACAGAGCTGCTCCAGACAGCATTATTCTTGTGTAGCTTATTTGAACTGTGGAGATTAGAAATAAAATAAATTAACCTAATGCGAAGGCTTCTCTCTTTCTCTCTCTGTCAGCATGAGGCTGTTGGAGAAACAAAGCCTGTGCTGGAGCATCAGAAACAACCCATTAAATGTGGGCAATACAATAGGCATTACATCAGATCCCGGCTACTGCGGGCGATGAATCAGAGCAGCGTGCTGCTTCTGCATCTGGCAGCTCGGGGCAGCCGCTGCGCGCTTCCACTGCCCCGGCCCTGCCAAGCAAAGAGGGGGAAAAATAATAACCTGTGGAATAACTTTCAGAACAGGAGCCGTGTAGGAGGAGAGGATGATGCTGGGGTGTGCCCCCAATATGAAAACGTGGGGCACATGGTGATATATCCATGTTATATACATGATATGTAATGTGATTGTGTGTTTGTGTCGGAGCCAGCGCGGCCTCTAAGTGTGAGGGAGGCTCTTGGAAATCCCAAATAAAAATCCAACACTGAAACCACTCTGATTCTGCAACAGTAATGCATAGGGCTGGTAAGACCGAGGAGAAATAAAGCAGATTGGTTTGGTCTGACGTATTTCCTTGTGCCATTTGTTATCCGGATGTTTCAGCGCGGTATAATGAAATTGCAACTGGGTTTAGAGGAGAGAGGGATGAATTGGCTGCAGAGCTCTCAGCATTCAGAGGAGGAAGGAAGTAATGTGGAAAGACCAAAAAAAATCCCCGACAAACTTCTATCTGGTAACTAGTTCTGCTCTCTTCAGTTTTAAAATCCTCTCTTAGCTAAAAGTTCCTGAGCACAAGTTAGAAAATTTGCATCTCTGCATATTTTTAAATCTTGATTGCTCATGGGTCAGTGCGACAGGGGATGATTTCAACGTACATCTTAATTAAAAGACTAGATAAGGCTTTAAAAAGACAGACCTAGAGGAGAAATACAACCAACTGCACCAAGATCTCACCCTTTAACCAAAATTTCCCCTTCCTCTGTGACTGGATTTTGGGCCAACTGGGGCACACTGGCCCATTGCAGGATCTGTAACTGCCCACGCTCTGGTGGAACAGCGTTTATTCTGTACTTGGAATAAAGCTTAAAAGGTACTCAACACAGAGGTTGTCTTATTTAAGAAATATCTACTGAGCTAGGAGATCAAACGGCTTTCGGAGCGTATGCCAATGGCAAAGGAGGGAGAAGAAAAGCGGCATTTTCGCCATGCCGCCGTCATACAAACACCTCTTTAAGACGAGCGGCAACAGAAGCGCGGCGATAACCCCACTGGAATGACCAATTAGTTAAACTTCCGAACAATAGTAATTATTATCCTTGTGCGAGCTGACATTTAGGACTCGGACACACAGGCCACGAGTTAAAAATAAAAAAGCCAGAGGCAGTCTGGGTCCCCTTTGCAGAATGGAGGGGGACGTTTGCACCTTCTGCCGGGGGCATTTCCTCAGGGGCTGACCAGCGATAGACACTAATAGGACTTGCTTCAGCTTTTAGTTTATAATTATGTAAGTAAACCGATGGAGGAAGCCACTGAAGTGCTATTTTGGGCTCAATTTCAGGGAGTTACGCTCTGAGGGGCTGTGAGGCGGAGCAGGGCGACTGTGGAGGACAAGGAGCACAGATTTCGGGCTCAGCCCTTTATCTGGTGGGGAGATGGAGATGGCCCCGGCCCCTCCAGGCCGTGTAAAGGAGAGGAGGGGGCTGCACCCCGCTAAATCTGCACCCCACTAAGTCCTCACCCCACTAAATCCCTGTCCCCCGGGAGCGCCGCTGCTCTCGCCGCCGGCAGGGGGCGCCCCGCCCGTCCCCGCCCTCCCGCCAGGGGGCGCCGCTCACCTCCCCCACACCGCCTCCCTCAGCGGCGGGCGGGGCGCCGCTATAAGACGCGCGCTCTGATTGGTGGCCGGGCCGCCGGCGGAGAGGAGCTGCGATGAGAGCGGCGCTCTGATTGGTCGCCGACACCCG